>CM022536.1:2218844-2270407 GCA_012273795.1 Dendrolimus punctatus
CTTAATATTCCTGTAAATGATAAGGTGGGGCTGCTATTAAAGTTATAGTTTTACATTACGCGAGAGAAAAGAGTAAAAATACAAAATTGCTAAATACTTCGAAAACTAGTAGACAGAATAACTCAGATAAACTAAAGGTAAATCTATTATTTACTGGGGGTAACTCATCATTAAAGTACAAGTAAATCTATAAATTATAAAGTGTAGTATTTTGTATTTTAGATTTTTGTTTTTGTCTTTTTATTTAGGATTCATTTAAAAACTATACACCGATTTCGATGTGGTTTTCGCTAGCGGAATTATAAGGATTTCCGGACTTAAATCTGAGGCTATTTTTATTATCTGTCCTGAGCTGTTTAAATTCCGATTTTGCATGCAGCTGATTCCGATGTACTTATGAATAGCAAATTTTCTGTGATAATATCTTTGATACTCGTATCTCGAAAACACCACGTAAATATTCCCAGGAATTGTATAAATTAGTCACTTGCCATAAAAATTAGCTAATTCCGATACGATTTCATTAGAACAATCTTGGATTTTAAATATTGGCAAAATAACTGTAATATTTGCCACTTATCAATTAAACAAAGTGGCAGGCAAATACTAATTCACTAATATTGTCGATAGTTCCAAGTTTCTTTATATTTTAATAACTTTAATCACAAGCAAAGAGCATATAACTAAATTCAAGTAACTGAAATTAATGATTGAAATATACACAAATCGCTCTCAACCAGGTGTCACGTGTGTGTCATGTTTGAAACTAGACTTTCTTATTAGAGATAGTTCTTTAGTCGCACACTTTCTAATAAAAATAATATAATCGGTACATAATTGCACATTTATTCAATGTCGCAGTTTAAATAATGAATTATTTTAAAATAGTATACTTTCTAACGCACCTGAGGTTTTTTAATTCAACGTAATATTAGGAAACATAACTTATATTGTAAGTCTACAAATAGAGTTAATACGCCTAGAACCTGAGTAGGTGCCAATAAATTGAACACTTTTAAGTAGGTCCTAGAAGTCTCAGTTCGCTCTTCCACGCGTCGGTTTCGTCAGTGCACAAGAAAAAGTCAGTGTGACGAGTTCCAATAATTCGAATTTCCTACATTTTAGAAATACTCTATTTACTTGCAACATTATTTGTGCCTTTGTGTGTCACCGAAAATATGGTGTTAAGTACATATTCATTGATTTTGTG
This sequence comes from Dendrolimus punctatus, assembly GCA_012273795.1. NCBI lineage: Eukaryota > Metazoa > Arthropoda > Insecta > Lepidoptera > Lasiocampidae > Dendrolimus > Dendrolimus punctatus. The sequence goes on from CM022536.1 coordinate 2,220,055, forward strand.
CAGAATTTAGATCCTATCTCTCTAAGTATTATTACTCTAAGATTCTACTTATAACTCCTCAAAACTATTGTAGGATACTGCGGTGTCCAAAAGGCTGGCTACGTGTGCTCCCTGGATTGAAAGAAAGAATTTATTTGCTAGGAAAGCAACAATAGAAGGATGTAGAAATAATTTATACATCAATACATTTCTATGGTTAAATTCGATATGTTGTACACAGCATTTCTGCAAATAAGGTCGGTAACTTAACATAAAGCTTGCCATATTTACCTGATCTCTGTTCTTCTCCAGCCCACTGATCACTTGAAGAGTTTGCGAGTCTCTTTTTGTCAGCGCATTGTAGTGCAAAAGGCATGATATTTAGGTATCACGTTTTTTACAAAACAAAGTTTTTTTACCGTTTTCTATTGGGTAAAGTAAAAGAACTCTAACTTCGCTGTCAGTTTCTCTGTCATAGGTGATTTTATCAGGAAATATTGTCATCAAAGGCTCGGCACAATAACTAATAGGATTAGCTATTGTTCCGAGGTAAGAGGGTTGTTTGGCGCAATCCTATATAGAATTACTGCAAGTCTTCCTATATGCTGTCAAAATTATGAATATATTTTTCATTTTTATGAAATATCGATAACAATTAAAAAAAATATAAAGTCAAAAATGTATCATATAAATGCTTGGCCTTATTTTTGTCATTTATCCTACAGATCCATAACGTAAACACTATTCGAAGTATTTAACTATAATATATGATATATAATGAACTGTCTTTGAAACTTCTTCTTACGTTGTACTAATGTGAATTTTTCCGAATTTCCCGCCTTATTAGTCGTACATTATTAATTATTTTTATTAATATTTTTCTTTCTTCACATTTTGCATTATACTACTTTGGACGCGTTCCTCTACACAACGTCCAAAATACTCCGTTTTTCGTTCCACATGGTGACCACGGTCTTTATAGTCGTGGCGAAAACGTCACTAATAAAATCATCAATTTCGATCACACAGCGCTCACAACGACCCATGTCAGGAACTGAGTCAAAGTGGGTGTTGACCACAGAGCATTAATTCTCTCTATCAATTAACATTGGAAATCGTGTACTTCGTTGTTAATGACATGAAGGCTCCATACTCCGTTCCACTAGAGTTTATGATTATAACGCCCGCAAGCAAAAGTAACGAGAAAAATCGCTATGTCGTGAACGTAAAAAATTAAAATCAAAAGACGTTTTTGTTTATCACATTAGGCCACGGACCCTTACAGGCAAGTAAAACTTAATCTACCTGTTTTTAAGATATAAATCATAAAAAGGCTAAGGAATCGTGATTAATGATTGGAAAAGGTTTAACTCGATACATTCATGTTGTATGTGTGAGCTTGATACTTTACGATAGGGTCAGAAATGAAGCTTCATTTTTCTTTTCAAAAACGTCTTTGACAACGGTCATCGTTCAGGTCTTTATTGAAGTCAAAGCCCTTTGAAAAAGCCACTCCTCACTATAACTCCCAGTGTTTTTTATCCTTCTTATGGGAAAAAAAGATTCGTTTCAAGTTATTTTTTGTGTCATATTTTATTTTAGGTCTCTGTATACCGAGAATTTATTTGATACTTTACCTACACAATTTATTTGATACTTTTTAAGGCTTTATTTTTTAGTTACACATAAAATAAATTACTCACAATAAAAAAGTACAAATAGTATATAAGGTCCCAAACTGCTGTCGATTGGGAACGTGCCCAAAACGTTAGCTGTATTCCCGTGCTGGATGGCAACGCCGATGAGTTTCGTAAAGTGCAGTCCAGACTGGGTTACGTGAGATTTTTATTAATGTAGCTCTGTATGTATTTTTAAGTCAAAGTTCCTGGTGGCGCGTAGAAATGTCCCCGAGTTTTAGAAGACTTGTCTGGGGTTATAATAGTAATAAATAACTATATTGCACATAGATTAAAGTATAATGGGCGGAGTTGTCACTATAGGGCACAGGTCGACAATTAGTTTTGCTCGGGGTCCCTTTTGAGAACTGAAATGACCATCGCGGTCCGCAAATTTTTTAAAGAAAAAATGCTGTAAAAAAAGGAAATAACAAAGATATTTTTTGACACTTTTTGTTGCGAATTACCTGTCTGAAGTTTGGAGTGAACCTAGTGCAAGCTATCGACATTAAATCCTGGAGATGTTCATCAGCAAGTTGAGACCGAAATTTATTCTTAAATAAAATTCATCTTCGAAAATGCTGCTTCACAGATATATGATGACCCGAAAAATACTTTACAAGATTATAAATAACATTTTAGGATTTTTTACTGACACAGTTTCGGGGCCCCTGTACCCGTCGCGAATCATTGATACAGCTGATACGGCGGTAGTTATGTTCCTGAATGAATGTTATCCAAAAAAAGGATGAGACCACGGCGCATTGTGGTCTCGTTAAAACGTTGGCAGTAAGTGTCCAAAATGGCTGCTCCTACCCTGTTGTGCATTGGCCGTCGCCTCACACAGAAAGAGGGTAGACAGTAAAATTAATGGACCGATAATGTTACAGTTATGTAGTAGCATAGTTGTTCTTTTCATTTTTCTTTTTAAAGATAATAATTCATTTTGTTATGTACCCTCTTATTTCTAAACGATACAATCGGCCATTTGCTTAATTGACTAATAATGTTATATTTTATTTATTCGGTGATTGGCGCCTGTTTTCTATAGAGTAAGTAGTTCTCTATAATTTATCATAATTTTATGTATTAATGTTTATCTCTAATATATGGCAATTGTGTACAGATTATAGTACAAAATATCTCAATTGTATATATACGGTATTCACTACATTTTATTTTCATGTTGGCAGACGCGATAAATTTATACTGTCTTCGGTTTATTTTATTACATGTAAAACTTTAAGTATAACATTTTGTATAAAATATTATCTAAAATTTCTAAACAATAATGTATTAAATTCTTTTCATTCATAACCTTTTAATTAAAATAGTTTACAATGACTTCAATCCGCTATCGGTTGTGCCAATTTACTAAGTTTCTTAGACTGTAAAATTGTTGAAGGGATGGCGAGGTGTTCTAAAAATGCTTGTCGAATGTGAAGTGTCAGTGTATAAATGTTAAAACCGTAAGGTTCTCTGATTATAAATGTAGTGGCCAGCTGCTGTTCTTTTATTACCATAAACCCTTTTGAGTTGTTACAAGTATTACAATATTCTACGTACCTTATTCTAAGCAAGCACTGACCAGATAACAATTCTCAGTTTTCCATTATACTTCTTAAATTACATAATTATCGAAACTCATTTTCAATGAACGCCTTGCTAACCGTAGCGAATAACCGACTAAATTCAGATTTGCATTACATTTCTATTTGTTTGTACAAAGATGATTGTATTTTTATGTCGCAAGGATTTTATTAGTGTACTAAAGATAAATTGCAAATAGGTTAATTTTGCATTTGTTGCGCGTGGTTTTTGTCCTTTGTATTCAGACTAGAAAGCGAGACGAGTTTTTCTATATCTAGTTTTTTGCCATTGTAATCTGAATCTAGAATTCTAGGTGATAATTATGCAACATAGCATAGATTTGTAAATGACACCTGTATTTCATTACTCATTTGTTTACCTAGATACATAGATTAATTAAATTTATTAATAAATCATGATGGCTTAGTAACTAAGCTTATCTTCGCCTTATTTAAATTGGGTATTTGATACAAATAGATAGATAACACTTTATTGTACACTATTACAGAAAACACAGAAAAACTTTGGCTAAAATACATTCTAAATGTGCAGTATCGCTAAGAAGCGATCTCTTCCAGACAACCCGTGGCAGGAATAAAACATATTATATTGGTCAAAGGTGGTATACATAAATATTGTGATATTCAGTGTGTCTTCATAATGTGCACATATCGAAATTAGGGAAACTATACTTAATTTTAACGACGGAAAAGATATTTAGAAAAATCTAAATTTTTTATTTTATTTTTCATGAAATTAAAAAAAAATATTCGCTACTGTGACTTCAGTGTAAACAAAACGGTGTAACTTTTAAACTAAGTGATCTATCACGATGAAACAAACTCCATCGTGATTGGAAATAATTAGGCGATTTAATAAAATGAAAATTGTGGAAAAAAACTAGCCTCAATTGAAAATAAACATGTTTTTTTAGCAAAAATCTTTTGTATTAATTATCGTCCCAAATAAACCATCCTTAAGAAAATAATAAATTTCGCGTTCGGAGTGACATGTTTTAACACTTATAAAAAATGTTGTGTTTGAGATATAAACATGCAATTTTTACTGTTGGGTAGCGAATACGATGGAGATTAATTTAAAGTAATAAAAAAGGTAGGTAATGGGGGCGTCTTATTGAGAAATTTTAGATTATTGTAAAAAATTATGAAAAAAAACAGATTTTTGCTAAAAAAACATGTTTATTTTCAATTGAGGCTAGTTTTTTCCACAATTTTTATTTTATTAAATCGTCTAATTATTTCCAATCACGATGGAGTTTGTTTCATCGTGATAGATCACCTAGTTTAAAAGTTACACCGTTTTGTTTACACTGAAGTCACAGTAGCGAATATTTTTTTTTAAATTCCATAAAAAGATCCATAAACTTTTTAGGTTTTTTTAAATATCTTTTCCGTCGATAAAATTAAGTATAGTTTCCCTAATTTCGATATGTGCACATTATGAAGACTCACACTGTATATAAAACAAAGTCGTTTTAGTTACACCATTTATAACTCAAGAACGGCTGGACAGTTCTTTTTGATTCTTGTGTTTTTGGAATTGTCTTCGTCCAGAATAGGATATATAAGTATTAAAATATTCATCAATAAAAAAATTAATCATTAAAGAACGGCAGTCACAACATCAGTTTCGCCATTCATTTGTTAAGATATCTTTCCCGGCCAATTTTTTCAATATAATATATTAAAATGTACTGTTTTTTGTGCGTATCGTTTTAGAATTTATTGTAAGATGTGAGGATTGACAACCTATATTTTATAATAACGTATCCTACTTTATTTTTGGTATATATACTTTTGCATAAAATAAAGTATGTCAAAGTACTCTACAATATTTAGCTTCTTCCGCGCAGGAACGGAGAAAGAACACAATTTCTCGCGGCCGGGCGGCCTGTCGTAAGAGGCGACAAAACAACCCACAGCCAGGTGGTAGGGCATTTTCCCAACTAGATGGCTACCACCCCTGGTCGCTAAAGTTTGTCGCCATAACAACCTTGAGTTGTGTTCCGGCATTAGTGGCCAGGTTCCAGTCTCCCTTAAGAGAGCAGCAGCGCAGTTGTAGCACCTTTGGTGTTGTAAATGTCCATAGGCGATGGTAACCGCTTTCCGTCAAGTGCGCCGTCTGCCTGTCTGCGGAACTTCTGGAATAAAAATAAATAAAAAAATACTCTGATGCGTCAAATGAAATATTTTTTTTTACTGAAGTTTATTCAATAATAAATCTAAAATGGCGAGAAGAAAAGAACAGGACATCTATAAATTTAATGAAAAATTAATTGTTTGTTTATTTAAAAGTTTTTAGTGTGTTCTAGAAGCACACAAAGATAGTGTCTCCAAGAGAATAAGTAAATAAAGTTTTGAAAAATACTTTATTTTTTCCCTACATAAAAAATGTAATACATTATTTTTCTCAAAAATAGTTGCCAACCCTAGGTGTGTCAAATACCCAATTATGATGTCACAACGCAGTGTCAAAACAAATGGCTCTGGACATTTTGTATAATGATAAAAATATTCCGGTTAACTAAATTATCAAGTACCCAGTTTCTATTGACTTGAGTTTCGGCTGGAATATCCTCTTTAAAATTAAACAGAATTCTTCATCTGAGTAAGTATGTTGACAGCCTAAAAATCAGTAATTATTGTAAATAAAGATTCATTCAGACATTTGACATAATAAAGAAAGCCGCAGACAGATTACGCAAACAAACGTAATACATAACAAGTTCATCTTTGCATAAATTTCGTATGCAAGATGCTTTACGGTACACGGTGTATTGTACACACTGGGCGAGCTTTGTTTTGGAAATTTTAGGTGAGTACACGATAGAAAACATGTATCTCTTTTATCTTTATCCCTCCAATATCTATGTAAATCTATACAACTATGCTATGATTATTTAAGTGATAACCTCTTATGGGAGGGTAAAGCGCTTTGTTACGTAACACGTTACAGCGCCAGGCTGTCTGGTTTCCCTTTATCTCACGCATACGGCAGCGGTAGGCAGGCTCCTCCTTTTTCACTCTACGCCACAGCGCTAGCTTGCGGTGCGTATGATGAAGCTAGATGCAAAGCGCTTCGTTCTTATAGGTGACATATATCCACCATATATTCGCATGCTGGTGCGTCTGGTTGTTCGATGTTGGAAGAGAGATGGCGGGATCAGGTCGAAGGGCTCAGCTGCACACTCTCCAAAGTTAATGCGATAGAAAACCGACAGGCTGGCAAAACTGCGTCGATGTTTGAGACATTGCGTTTTGTCACCGAAAAGCTGGTCGTTGCCAACCAGCCTCCCCTCAATCGACTCTAGTGCTTCGAGTTGAGTGAGAGCACTACTCCATACATGCTCGTACTTGTGTTTCGTACAACACTAGCAGCTGTTCAGATGTGAAGTACCGCCTCACCTTCGAGAGTATGCCCAGTTTGAAGCTGAACTTTAAACATATGTAAACGAAACATGCCCGAAATAACGAATGTCAAAATTAAATTTACTCGAAATATTGAGGCTATATGCACCAAACTGACTTCAGGTAATCGAAAAACATAAGAATAGATGGCTCTGATCAGTAAAGGCCACTTTTTGTGAGCCGGTGATATAATTAATATCAGTCGTCGTATCGCTAAAAAATCATCAAGTGTGAACCTGACATTATGCAAGGCATGTTTTTAACAATGTTTTACACGCAATTTGTATGCTTATTTCATTAATTCATACATTTTTAATGGATGTAGGATACGCTAATGCCTTTTATGTTATTCTAGTTTAATTAACGCTATCTTACAATTTGTACTAGGCTAATTAAAATATCTGTTTCGCTTTTATGTGAAATGTAATTGTATAACAATGACTTGTTTTATTTGCTACTAATTTTAGGCAGATTAACATCGCAAGTTATTTCGTTTGGGTGATAAACAAACAATTTTAATAAGTAAAATGTTACTTGACAATAATATACGAAGGAGCGCGGTAATTTATTTGAGTTTGGTTATTCTGACGTTTCGGCCGCTTGTCAGTTACGGTTGTCACGGACAACAAAGATATCAATTGAAGACATGAGTGGATGAAGGTGATAAGTCGCATAATTCCAATTCTGAGTAAATCGAGATAAAAGTTTTACTTTTATTTCAAACTGAACTGAACTTAACACCTTTAGCAACTTTTTATTTTTTAAATATGCCTTATATCTATGGTCTAAGGTCTGTAGTCATTTGGTATCGACTTATAACATTCATCTACGTAAAAAAAAGCAAAAAACCGAATATGCGACATATCACCTTCATCCACTCACGTCTTCAATTGTCAACGAGTATTGTTTAGTTTTATCTAGCCTACCGCCAACTTGTTTATATTAATTATTTACGAGTAGTTTTAATTTTGTTTATGGTTATTATTTACTCTATGGGAGCTTAATCTAATTTAAACCGTTAAAACGTAGTTTTATTATGTATATAAGTCGCGAAAATTTAAGAAAATATTATATACGTTTACGAAGAAGTTATTGATATACTGTGTGTACTATATTGAGATCGAATTAGTCAAAAATTGAAAATCTGAGTTTGTTGTAATAATAAACATAAAATAAACTGTTTGAACACAGACATGTTTGCCAAATTACCTTTCAAATTGAAATTCCTGCTTCACAAAACTCTAACTTATCAGTGATAATCCTAATTCTATTTCTTTTTTTCTCCTTGCTCTTCTTCTTTTAACTTTCTTTTCCTTCCTCCTTTAAATATATATTTAAAGTAAAAGTAAAAAGCAGTCATTAAATTCCTTTAATAAAATTTGACGGCCCCTATGGTTGAGCGGGTTAAGACTGCCGGCCTACCTCACTGCAACGCAGAGGCTCCGGGTTCGATTCCTAGTATAGCAAATTTCGGAAACGAATTTTATCCATTGTTTACTATGGTCTGGGTGTTTGGGATCGACCCCAGAGTTGTATATTACCCATAGCACAAGCGTAACTTGCTTAATTTGGGGCTATACAATATGTCTGTTTGTCTGCCGATTATTATTATTATTATTATATATTTCTATTTTAACTTGTTGACAGCGCTGTGCGCTGCATTATTACTTAATATTTTGATTTGTAATTTTGTATTTAATTTTAATAATGGAGCTGTTTGTTGTTTCGATAAAATAAAATTCCGCGGGCGATCTGATTTATAGGATTTAGGAGTTTTCAGTCTTACGTTAATATTTAAAGAAAATTACTAGAAACTAACTAATTTCTGTTCAAATATCAATAATTTATGATTGACAAGCCAATGAAAACACGGTCGACGGAAACGATTGGAAACCCACTGACCTATGATATAATAATAAGCAATAATAACAGGAAAATTGCGTAATTAAATTGCGGAAAAAATAATCAAAGGGAAACTAACTACCTACGGATAGTGATTAATTGAAGTATTAAATCATCAATGTATATACCTATGATTAGGATACTGGCATCGCGTTCGCACGGGCTTGGTGTTGCAAACGTCCAGGCGGCGGTGACTACTTTCCATCAGGTGGGCCGTCTGTCAGCTTTGGGCAATTAAAAAGAATGTAACCTATACCTTAACATACCTTCATAATATCTATCTTCTGACCCACAATCCATCCATTGGTCTTCTGGCCTACCGTTACTCTAGTATCAGTGGCGTAACTTGCCCCAGGCGAACCCTGTATCAAAGCAAGAGAAACAAAAAATGCTCGAATTGAATTAAAATATATATTTGATTATAAGAGGAGCTTAGTTAGACAAACATTTCAAATCAATGATACACTTTTCTCGCCTTTTTTTCGGCAAACTTATTTATTTATCAAATCATCGATAGCCGTTCCCGTTGGCCCAGCAGCTATTTTCAAAATTGTTATTGATCTATAAGAGATTGCGGATAACATTTTATGAATTTGAATGAACGAATTATTTTTTTTATTATATATTTATAATCGCGGTAGGAATCTGACAGTTTCAAAGTGAAAGTAATTTATTTTGTGTATACAGGTTTGAATATGATGTCCATAATTATAACAATTTAGGTATCACTTATTCTGCCACATATGCAGCTTACAAAATAATTGAATTTAAAATTACTAATGTCTAAATACAAATTAATATACAATTTATTATAATAATTACATAATTCTCGTTCTGTGGGCGATTCAAGGCCGTGTTTAATAAGCTCATTGCTACATTGGTAACTTTGGGACTACCTCCAATTTTTGTTGTAATTCTTATTTCTAACATGGATTTAATTTGTTAAATAAGTTTAGGTTTATGTCACCGGAAGCAACTTACACCTAGGATACAGGCTTGGCCTAGTCTAGGTGTTAGTATCCATCTAGTCTTAATTTTAAGGCAAATTTTGTTATATTTTTGGGGACAATAAAAATTCTTTTTTTCTTCTTTAATTATTACAATAATTAGGATTTCTCTGAATCTTGTATCGGTTTAAAGGTTTTGATGTTGAGTTTCTTAATTTTTACTGGTAGTTTATTGTAATTTTTAATCCAAAAACCAACATTTTTATTAAAAGAGACTATAGACCTCTCATAGTAATAAAAGAAAGTAGGTTTCCGCATCTGCCTGCATATCCACTATCTCGTCCTAAACAATGCCAAAAATTTATCAACGGTTTTTACCATCAGTTGGACAGTTTTTCGCTGAAAGTTTAATATGCATAATAAACCTTATTAATATTTTCTCAAGTTTTCGCGACTTGTATACATAATAAAACTACGTTATAACGGTTTTAAGCGCGGTAATTTATTTGATTTTGGTTATTCCGACGTTTCGGCCGCTTTTAACAGTGGCAAATAATTTAACTCAATTTTTCTCTAATCCACCCTAAGGTTTTCTGGAAGAAATTGCATTTAGTGATAAGACCGCCTATTGTCTTCTGTACTTCAACTTCTTGAATTGTATCTTAATGTTATGCAATAAAGTATATTCTATTCTGAATAGAACTAGAGTTTAAGCTGCAGCGTAGCCGCGGGCAAAACTCAAGTTATATATAAATAGTATGTCCTTAATAGCAAGATAATTACATAAGTATAATACCGAATTCTGCATTCCACGTCCCTGAATACACAATACACTAAACCTGTACCTAAGAATCAAATTACGACACAATAATAAATCTATCTTGTAAAGGCCCATTCAAGCTATTCGCGTACTCGTGTGAATCAAATTGACGATGAATTCTCGATAAGTGTCGTAATCCCGCGCTTGATACTTTTGATACTAGCACATAGGATCTGTCGTGATGACACTGACACAACTATAAATTGTCACTTAGACAATTCTATTTGGTCTAATCGGGTCAGTGTTAGCCAATTTGATTTGTTTGGTTTTGTATTGTATACGTGGAGGCTAGAGATAAGGAAAACCATCTTAGTATATTAAGAGTGTCAATTGAAGGGTAGCAAATTAAGATGGCGCCATAATAGAAAGTGGAAAGTATTTAAAAGTAGCGCCAAAAATAATTAGAGTAGGATATTAGATTAAAGAAGGAAAGAAAGACTTCCTCTTTGTCACCGCGCATTTTACGAAAATGTAACTATTACATTTATATACATATATCTCAATACGAGAGTCTCAATACTTTTCCAAATTACAATTTTTAAAATTTTCAACCCGCACTTCACTTCGTTTATAACTACTAAATTCATATAATTTCCTTTTCCTACACTAGCACTATTTTGACGAGTTTTCGAACCATAATTTGCTTTACTCTCCATAATATAAATCTAGACAATGGTTCAAAGTAAACATTTAAACACAATATTTAATAAAAAAATATTCACCAATTTATCTCGTTTAAAAACATTGTTGTTAGGTATTGGTATGTATTGGTTTATTTATTTTTATTTTAGATAGAATAGAATAGAAACTGGCTGTGCATATATAATATATACCTAGTATAATGTTGTTACTTACACACCTTCCATGATTAAATTGATCATGTATTAGCAGAAGGTGATGTTAGGAACCTTAAGAACAGACGAGCGTGCATGACAAGAACTATGAATGTCAAAGAAGCAAGTGAGGTGTGTAAGAATGGGCCTGTGTGGCGCTCTGTTGTTCGTGCCTACCCCGAAAGGGACCTGGCGTGAAGTTATGTATGTATGTAATATTGTTACGAGCCGCGAGACTCGGATTAAAATGCCGTTAGGATTACCATAGAGTTTATTAGAACTATATATACAAACACGTATAACACAGGTACAAATATAACCCAACACAACAAGTCCAAACGTAATGCAGGTAGTAATTCAATAACACGCGCAAAGGCCGTCACTTATTAGATTCCCGATTGTAGCTAGTTCTCGGTCGACTCCCTCTCCCCTCCATAAGGTCATCGCTTTATACTGCGGAACTGCAATGACCCCGTATCTAAGTCGACTTAATCCGACACACCTGGCTAATGACTGCCATAAAAGTTTACAATACAACAATGGGCTGTTTTCTAATCACAATTTTTAAGCACAAAGTAAAAAAAGAAGACGACTATAAAATATTTAAATCTCCTTAGTCCAAATGCCGACGGGTAATAAATCTTTATTATATTTCAGACGTGCAGGTGGATTTTGTTTTTGTCGAGAACAGAGTATTCAATTAAATTCAATTCTAATAATAATCGGCAGACAAACACACACATTGTATATCCCCAAATTAAGCAAGTTACGCTTGTATTATGGGTAATATGCAACGGACCACTCTGTGGCCGATCCCAGACACCCAGACCATGGTAAATAACGGAGAAAATATGTTTCCGAAATTTACTATACCGGGAATCGAACCCGGAGCCTCTGGGTTGCAGTGAGGTAGGCCGGCAAAGGCTTAGCCGGCTCAACCACAGAGGCCAGAGTTGCAACAATGTAAATATTACAATTTTGTAATTTAATACAATGAAGAAAACTTATTCTTAAATAAATTAAAATGTCATTTCGATATGTGTAAAATAACATTACTCCATATTATGTAACGTTTACAATGTGAAATATTATTTCATCTAACAACTTTCCGACAAGTGCAAGAAACTTGCTTTAAGGTGCGCCCGCGCGGTTTCACATATTACACCTTATTCGTAATTTTATTATCTATGACAAGTGGGTGAATTTGTATGGTTTTTTCCTTTGCTTCTCTAGTTCACTGGAACACAGAGGCCATGGTTTCGCGGATTTGATTTTTCGGGCATGTGGAAAGAATGAATTATGGAAGAATGATTAAACAGATATACAATGCAAAAGTGGATGGATGCAGAAGTCGCGGAAGGCCACGACACACCTTCTATGATAAAATTGATCATGTACTAGCAGAAGGTGATGTCAGGAGCCTTAACAACAGACGAGCGTGCATGACGAGAGCTATGACTGTCAAAGAAGCAAGTGAGGTGTGTAAGAATAAGTTTGAATGGCGCTCTGTTGTTCGTGCCTACCCCGCAAAGGACCTGGCGTGAAGTTATGTATGTGTAGAGGAACTTTCTGTTATGGTCTGGACGTCCAGGATTGTCCCCAAAGCACAGTAGTAATATCTTTGGTTTTGTTGATATAATAAAAATGTGTGTCCTTCTACGGACTAAAAAAGAAATAACATCTCTTGGTTCTCGCCGATGTCAAAATCCAATGTATAGAATGAGCTTAAGACAAAAGCTTTTTGACTATAGATTGAACAGTGTTAATTTCAAAATTTTGACAATTATAGGAAGTCGTGTAAAATTCATAAAATGATAATTTGGGTAAAAGAGGCCAATATATGTTATTGGTGCTAATAGAGCAGTTTTTGAATTAGATTTTCTTAAGTTTTCGCGACTTGTATATATAATATATAAATATAATATAATATATAAATATAAATTTTATCCGTGCAGGAACGGAGAAAGAATACAATTTCCTGCGGCCCGGCGGCCTGTCGTAAGAGGCGACAAAACAACCCACAGCCAGGTGGTAGGGCATTTGCCCGACTGGATGGCTACCACCCCGGGTCTAGAGTATGTCGCCATAACAACCTTGTGTTGTGTTCCGGCATTAGTGACCAGGTTCCAGGCTCCCTAAAGAGAGCAGTAGCGCATTCGTAGCACCTTTGGTGTTGCAAATGTCCATAGGCGATGGTAACCGCTGTCCATCAAGTGGGCCGTCTGCCTGTCTGCTGATCTCCTGCAATAAAAAAATAATAAAAATAAAAATACGTTTTAACGGTTTTAAGCGCGGTAATTTAGTTGAATTTGGTTAATCCGACGTTTCGGCCGCTTTTCAGTGGCCGTGGTCACGGATGACAAAGATGACATTTGTCCAACGAGTATTGTTAAAGTGTTATTTAGCCTACCGCCAACTTGTTCACTTTAATTATTTAGTTTTAATTTTGTTTATGGTTATTATTTACTTTATGGAAGCCGAATCTAATTTACCATCTCCATTAGCTTAGGTAAGCTGGTTAAACACGCTTGACGATTACAATATCATATCTTATGAGTCTGTGATATTGCGAAATTATCTTTTTACGCGCGTAGGTTTATGTAGGTGTTGTTTTGTTGTATGACTTGTATGCTAATATCAAATTCATTAATTTCTTCGGCTTTTGTAATGAGTTCTAGTGAAATGATGCCTGTTCAATTATACTCACCATTCAAATAATATCCCAAACACAACTTATGTTGAGTTTAGTTGCCTTTTTATAAGGAGTTAATCTTATGCAGTCGGTCGAAATACCTCATAGCTCTAGCTTCTAACTTTGCGAAGGTGCTCGAGTTTCTCTTTGAGGCAACAAAACACCACAGAGCTCTAGCTTCTAACTTTTTGAAGGTGCTCGAGTTTCTCTTTGAGGCATTTATTTGACATCCGCTCTCAATTTCGGCTCCTATATTGAAAGTGTAGCTTGGCTGGCTGCTAAAAAGCCGAGTATAGTTTCAGAGGTCAGAGGGTGCTTCACTGCAGAGCAACTGCTTAATCTTGTCGAGTAAGATCTTGCATGGAGTACTGTTCTCAGCTTTGGAACGGCTCAGCCAAATACCAGCTTGAAGCGCTGGAGTCAATTGAAAGAAGAGCCAAAAGGTTGACGGGTAGCGACCAGTTTGTCAATACAAGGCTTCAAAGCCTATAGCATCGACGCCTTTTGCTACTCTATCAATTTTCAATGCAGCGTTCTTTACCTCAACTAGACTCTTGTGGTGAGAGGAAGTTGAATCTAAAGATACCAGCCACTAAGAGACACCATTCTAGTTTTCTGACTTACCACTGTGTCATAGCCACATTTCTAATTTAACTATGGAAAATGGTAACGCTGATCCGCTGCCTTAAAATACAAACCTGTTTGGTTGAATATGCAATAAAAGTATATTTCTACTAAAGTCTGTAAATAGAGCAGCCTGCTATATTAATTATATTATAAACATCATTTTTAAGTTAGATAATGAACAATTACATCCGAAGTTTCGAAAAGTATAAATTAAAAAGAAATCATCAATAAATAACCGCATAACTAACTAAATAATAAACAAACGAAATTACGGAAATAAATGTCATGAATGTGCGATAAATAATATAGTCGACTCATTTTGACAGTCATTATAAGCTATTGCTCAGTCACTCTTCATTTTGGTTTTATTCAAAATCAATTTGCTGTTACTTGCATGTGTTACGTATCTCGAGAATCTTGACTTCCAATTCTTCTGTTCATAATGGTCTTCGAATTTGACACAAATGTATTTACACCTAGCTTAGTATTTTGTTCGCGTAACCCTCTCCTATAGCTTAAGGTGTTTTTATTCGTACATGGGACGGAGAAAGAATACTAATTCCTGCGGCCGGGCGACCTGTCGTAAGAGGCGTCAAAACAACCCACAGCCAGGTGGTAGGACATTTGCCCGACTGATGGCTACCATCCCTGGACTAGAGTTTGCCGCCATAAAAACCTTGATTTCTGTTCCGGCATTAGTGACCAATTCCAGTCTCTTTTAAGAGAGCAGTAGCCCGTTTGTAGCACCTTTGGCAATCGTGTATCGGCGATGCTAACCGCTCCCCATCAAGTGGGCTGTCTGCCTGTCTGCTGAACTCATGTAATAAAAAAAGGTGCATTACGTTAAATCAATAAATTCTTGCATAAAATCTTTGATTTGTCAAAATGGAAAGTTAATAAAAAGGTACCGTCTGAAATAATACTAAACTATAAATTAAACTGTTCGTGCCTACCCCGCAAGGGACCTGGCCTGAAGTTATGTATGTATGTATGTATGCATGAATTAAACTACATTACAAATAAAACTATCTACTTATAGGTACTTTCAAAGTATCCATAAGTCTACCTATTATAAAAAAAATATTTTTACATATAAAAGAAGAGGTGTTAAAATAACATCATATCATTTAAGTTTTAAAATAGCTTTTTAGAAATAATTTTAATTACTTTTCAAACGATAATTAATCCATTGTTATTTTTTTATTTGTTTTACCAACAATTACTTGCGCTAATACCAATTATGTGTACATAGCTTTATAAAAAAAATGACAAATACCGCAATAACTTATAGGAAACATGCAATTTGATATGTTGTTTAAATAAATTAGTAACTTTATTGTTGAATATTTCACTCAACGATTTCGAAGTTTAGATGATCAAGGTTGCAAGATCGTTCTAGTTTTTACTAATTAATTTTCATTCACCACTGACATAAAGAAGATGCCGTAACATGCCGCTATCAACACTTTAATTATGTAATATAACAACAAATAATCGCACATGGTGTCTGTTTAAACACAGAAGCGACGCCCCGTAGCGTGCGATTAAAGACGGTTTCACTTTTGTTGGTTATTGCGTAACTTTTTCTAGTTGTTCAACGTACAGTCACAAAATAGTAAGTTACAGAAAGTCTTCTTTTTTCTTCATATTATACACAAAACGGTTACAGATAAAACTATAAAATATTGGTGATGTACAAAGGTGAGCTTAGGCCTGAAATATCTGTGCCTGCATTTGTAGCCAGGTTCCACTTCCATCTACGAGTCTGGCAGCGCATTGGTAGCACCTTTGGTGTTGCAAATGTCTATAGGGTACAGTGACCCATCACAGTTGAGCTGTCAGCCTATTTGCTGTACTCCAGCCATATAAAAAGGGAGCTAGACAGACTGGCGCCGTAAAGCGTTACGTAATGAAGCGGTTTACCCTCCCATAAGAAGTTATCACTTCAAAAAGAGTTTCTTTTAGCAAACCTACCCATCTATCAAGAGGGGTAAAATAAGAGGCAGGGTTGGAAACTAAAGTCTGTTTCTAGAAGTCTATAGGTAGTTAGATACTTATGCCTATTTGTATGTACTGTTTAGGTTAACAATCTTATTAATTACAGTTTTCGGCTGTATTTAATATCTATTAATTAATTAATCTTAAAATGCTACAACTAAGCGATGACACCCTTTCATGTCATTTCATATTTAGTCCATGAGACACAGAGTACATTTCATATAAGCAGACAAAAAAATAACAGGAGGATAGGTGCATACAGTATTACTATATCTTAAATTACAATGAGGTTTTTTTTATTGCTAGAGTTCCACAGACAGGCAGGTAGCCCTATCTAATGGATAGCGGTTAGCATTGCCTATGGACATTTGAAACACCAGTGGTGCTACATAACTCAAAGTTGTTATGGTGACATACTCTAGACTAGGGGTAGCCATTCGGAAAGGACAAATATCCTACCTCCTGGCTGTGAGTAGCTGTGTCCTTTCTTACGACAGATCACCTGACTGCAGGAAATCCTTTGTATATATTCATATGATCAATCATCATCATCAATTTTTTTGCCTCCTCCTCACCTCATTGATTTATAATGTTAAAAATCCTTATCAAAAATTTTATTTACCTAATCATAGTGATTTTTATGTATTAATTTTATTCCAAAAAATCAAAAACTTTACTGTTATAGAGTTATAACATAGAAAACATTTTTTTACATGTAAACTGGGATTTTGCAAAAAATGCTCCCAAAGACCAAATTCGTTATACATGTACGCGTGTAAGTCAATGAATACCAGTGTTCCAGTTGTGTATTAAGTGTGTCTTCTGTGCCTTACTATTTTGTGACGTGAGAGTTGGCAAGTGAAGAAGGAAGCCGTTAATTTATGGAATTATCTTACCGTAATGGAGGCTACACTTGGATTATTCACTGTATGGTAATATATAACAAAAATAAGAGCGTGTAATATATTATGCAAAGAGATTAGGAGACGTAACAAGAACTCTTATTGATGATAATAGTACTTATTCATTATGCAAAGTTTATTTCATATTTTGTTTATAATTTCGCAAATGTTTATTATAAATCATTTCGTTTCCGTGAAATATTTCAATTTTATTTATCTGTAAGACGTATAGATTAAAAATATGATTAAATGATTAAAAAGCTTATTTTTAATTAGGTTTTTAAATACAAGCTTTTGAGATCCTGGATCCTATCATGTAGCAGCAGAGTGCTATCCAAGACAAGTAAAGCAAGCCCAAATACGACGGGTCTATCTTGTTTAGTACAGGAATTCCTATGGCCACCTTCCGACTCCATAATCAGATCAGCTCTATGGTACCATATTCTTACATTGTCACGTGATATACATATGCGTGCAAGATTTCAGCTCAATCGGAAACCGGGAAGTTGGTCAAATTTCACTTGCAAGATTCCACCAGATACATACATTCATAGGTACATCCATTGCAAGTTAAATGAAAGCTTGTAAAATAAACTTACTTATAAATAAATGACTATAGACTATGCAACAAATCGCTGACAGGGTGTATCGTCTCCTGAAGGCTGGCTGCATTGCTACGTTGTACGTTGCATGCTGATTTTCCGGGAAAAATATGAACGGGTGGCATCAAAGAGTTTCTTACTTTATAAAGATAACTAGCAGCCCAGGCAGACGTTGTCCTGCTCTGAAAAAATAAAAAACTAGGATCCGATCCCAGCGCCACCTACCGGTTTTAATTGTGGATTTAAGCCATCCTCGAATCCACTTAAACACACACAAAAAAATGATTCAAATTGGTCCAGCCGTTTAGGAGGAGTTCCCTGGCAACACACGTACAAAAGAATTATATATATAAAGACTAGCTGTACCCAGCAGACGTTGTCCTGCCTTTAAAAATAAAAAACTAGAACCCGATTCCAGCGTCATCTACCGGGACCAAATGTCAAAACTGAAACTATTCTCAAATCCACTTGAACAAACAAAAAAAATCAAAATCAGGCCCAGCGTTTAGGAGGAGTATCGCGGCGCCACCTACTGGGTCCAATTGTTTATTTAAACCATTCCGGGACAAACTTCAATACATACAACAACAAAAAGAACACTTAAATTCTGGTACCCGATTGCGGCGCCATTTACCTGGTTCAAATTAAAATCAAAATCATCCCAGTAGAAAATTATAAAAATAGTAATATTGCTATTAAATAATAATAGTTTTTAAAAAAACTAAAAAAATACGCTTTCATAAAAAATCCAACTAAAAAACAGAATATAAAACTTTGGTTTCTGATGAATGAGATCTTTAAAAAAGCGTGGAATGTATTCAGAGCGCTTTTTCTTCTTCTTTAATATCTTAAAAAGCGTGATTTTTTTAGTTTTTTTTAAACTATTATTTAATTTTCATTATTTTCATTTTTTAGTTGATTTTTTTTTAATGTTTTTAAATACAATCTTTTGAGATCCTGCATATCATGTAGCAGCAGAGTGCTAGCCAAGACAAGTAAAACGAGCCCAAAGACGACGGGTCTATTTTGTTTAGTACAGGAGTTCCTATGGCCACCTTCCGACTCCATCATCAGATCAGCTCTATGGTACCATATTATTGCATTGTCATCGACCTTTGACAGGTGTGCAAAGTTTGAATTAAATCTGATCGTTCAAAGTAGGACAAAATCGAGCTCAAAGGGGTCGGTTACAAACATACATACATACATACAGGTGAAGCTAATAAAAGCGTGTTAAAAATAGGGGTCGATCGTAGAGGGTTGAAAATTTAGGGTTGTATGTATTTTTTAATTCTGTATCGTAAAAAAAAGGAAAAAAATATCAAAAAATTAAAAACATATATATTTAGGGGTGGACTATTTTTAACATTTAGGGGGATGAAAAATAGATGTTGGCCGATTCTCAGACCTACCCAATATGCACACAAAATTTCATGAGAATCGGTCAAGCCGTTTCGGATGAGTATGGTAACTAACACTGACACGAGAATTTTATAAATAAGATGTATAAAGATAATAAGTATTTCGTAGTAAAAGTAGCCGTCGAATTAGCAATAAAAACACGACCAATCTTAGACAAACTTACGAAATAGAAGCCTTGGAGAAAATTCTCTTTCCGCATTCTTTCACAAATGTTTCGATAATAAAAGTAAAAAATTGCCCACAGCGTATTGTAGGCATTAAGAAAAGCGTTGGTTTCGTGAAATACAATTAAAAAGTGTCGAAATTGGCTTCACAATTGCGTTATTGACAATGAAACTGTTTTTGTCACGGTACTAATGCGCGTGCGCACGGACGGAAACAAAAGCTTTCATTATATTAGTATACGTATGTATAAACTGTGTATGTAACGCATATTTTTAGTACGTAGGCCGAGATAGAATGTGGATATTATAATTATGATGCCTTTGTATGCCTATACGCGCATAACTTGAGAACGACTTTACCGATTTTGATGATTTTATTTTTGTGCGTTTGAGTGGGTTCCCGGATGCTTTAGATTTGCAATTAGAACCGGTAGGTGGCAATGAGATCGAATTCTAGAATCCTCCTAATCACCTGGACCGATTTTGATGATTTTATTTTTGTTTCATGCAACAGTCTTAGGAATTCAGTAAATATGGCGGTACGAAATTGGCCGAGTCAGCTAGTATTTAATAAAGTACCTACCCAGATCTATAAAGGATAATAATATAGATTTGTTTAAAAAGAGACAACAAAATATAGTATTCGAAAAATGCTCTTACCACAATAAAGTTTTCGTTATGACCAATTCTAAATTAAATTTGACTCATATAATAACATATTATTGTCATCTAATGTTTTTACTAACCATGTTTTAAGCAAGTTTAAATAATTTGATTTGATGATTACCAAAAATGTTCTGTATACTCTGTCGTGTATTAAAAACCTTGATTTACTACATACATTCCGTTAGGTGATCAAAGCTATATAAATGAAAATATAACATGAGAACGGCTTTACCGATTCAGATGATTTTTTTTGTGTGTGTTTGAGTGGGTCCCCGGGCTATTCAATTTTTTTTTATTAAAACTGGTTATGTAGTGTTATGGTTAGGTTGCAAGAGACAAAGGTATCAAACAGACCAATAGTCAATTTAAAAAACCTTTTGTATATCTGATACTGTGTTATAGATCCTTATGTTATAATAATAAAATTATTTGTGAACAATTAATTGATATTTTAGAACAGAAATGAAATATTTATTCTTGCATAAATGTACGTTAAAATTTAAATCTACTTAAAGACGCACAGCCTGGATGGTAAGAGTTATTGTAAAAACAATATAATAATGCTACAAGTTGGGCCTTCTGCACGCCTGTTGTTATTACCGATAAAGAAATGCCGCGCACCTGGTTTATTGCCCCTCCGGATTCGGAGTTCTTTTATGGTTGTTAAGTAATTATTCAGAGTTAAAACTTTTAGGGGACGTATTAATGAGAAGCCATTTTGAGTTGAAGAGAGTTTATTTTTCAATGTTGTCAACTATCAAAACTAGGTTTTAGTGTTGCCGTGGTCGTAATTAAAATTTGCAATTAGGCAATAGCCTGTTGTTATTGTTTTCGACTTTGTTGGCCGTTCGCAGGACTAATCAGCCAGGTGTACGAATTACTATTTCTCGGAAATTCACTGGTGTTTTCACATAATGACAGACTTTTCGCCTGTTGAATTGCATTGAATCGTGCAGTGTGTACTGGTTGAATCCAGTTTTATTTTGTAGGTACTTGTTTTATACGTGTTTGTACAGTTGTATTAATCTCTATAGTAATTCCAACGGCATTTATTTTAATTCGAGTCCTGTAGCTCGTAACAACAATAAACCACGCTTAACTTGTTTTAGTGTTGAGGCGTATGAACTATATAACATTTCGCGCAAAGAATCAGCATTGTCATATAGCGGGGCAATACAGCCAGCTTTCTGGGCTTCCCTCTGGCAGTGATTTGTTACATTCTTTATATTAATTTATTTAAAATTTAATTTATCATAACAAAATAACTAAAAAATGAAAATGTTAACATTGTCACATGAATTATACCACAAAAATCACATTAGAATGTGATATCGCCGTATAAGACGAATAAAGGTCGTCTTTAAATAAAACCAACGTGACAATGTCGCAAAAAAGACGTCAGTAAGAAGCAATCGCATCTCAAATCAGCTGTAGACAAACTCATTGTTAAAAACTCGTGCCGATTACAAGTCGCCGTCTGCAGTTGAGCAACGCGACCTTTGATTAAATGATAAAACAAATTAAAATGAAATGCACCGATCGATTGACTCTTAAACACTGCTTCGTTATTAACGGGCCTTTCTATAACCTTAATATTGTGACTCATAAAGAAATAAGTTGTTCAAGTCGTGAGATTATATATCTGTGACCACATTCTTAGTCATAACACTCATTACCATGCCGAATTAAATGAAGTGCCTGATTGATTTTGTAAATGACTAAACACATTAATTAATCAAGAAAACTCATATAATAATTGTTATGTAACAATCAGCTATCTTCATATCACTTCATTTTTTTTTTTTTTATTTTTTTTTTATTGCAGGAGATCAGCAGACAGGCAGACGGCCCACTTGATGGACAGCGGTTACCATCGCCTATGGACATTTGCAACACCAAAGGTGCTACGAATGCGCTGCTGCTCTCTTTAGGGAGCCTGGAACCTGGTCACTAATGCCGGAACACAACACAAGATTGTTATGGCGACATACTCTAGACCAGGGGTGGTAGCCATCCAGTCGGGCAAATGCCCTACCACCTGGCTGTGGGTTGTTTTGTCGCCTCTTACGACAGGCCGCCGGGCCGCAGGAAATTGTATTCTTTCTCCGTTCCTGCACGGATAAAATCATGAAAAAGCGCTAGTAGTAGAGTTAACTATAAACTCTAAACTAAAAATGTCTGTTATGCACAGCGTCTTACATCGCTCCTAGATATAGTAGTATAGCGCCTGTGTGCAATGCACACATTGCACAAATGACTAGACTAGATTGTCTGTGCCCACATTATTACTCATAACATTCATAATTAGCCATTATGAATATAAAAATGTCTTGGCGATAAAATTAATGTGAGCTACGAGATCCATAATTAATTAATATTTAAAGGAAATAAAAATATATAATAAATTATGCATCTATGACTAATATAATTACAAAAGCTAATAAATCAAGCTCTAGATGTGTTAGAATCTGTTATAAACGGTAATTGCGTAAACTTGATAATATAACACCACTTTGCATTCCTAAGAGCTTAGCCAACTTGAACATACTTATTATCTAATACTATTTCAGTATCAACTTTATTCTTTACTCGATACTATCACATTTGCTAGATAATACTATACTTGATCACTTTAGTATGGTAGAGATATCCTATTTATGAAGTAAGATTATGCCACAGCACCCTTGAATTGTGTTACGGTATCAGTGGCCAGGACGCTTCAGGGGCCCTCTAGCATCAAGGGAGCAGAGGAGTCTTCACCCCAGTTGTCGAAGTGAGTTAGCTCTTCCATGAGCTTTCTCAGGCACTTTTGCGCTAGGATCGGTGTTGGCGTAACTACGTTCTAAGTCTCGGCTGGGCGTAACTATGTTCTAAATCTCAGCCTTTCCTTCACAAAAAAGCGCAGGGTCGACAGGGAGGAGGGGGTTTTTAGTGGGTATTGGGGTTGCTTGCCCGTGCAGCTTCCTCTGAGTCTTTCCACACTAGCTGAGTCGATCGCGGACGGATTACTGCCAAAAGCATACTATTGCTGCAGTGATGCCGCCCCGACCGACGTGCGTCGTTTTCCTGGCAACGACACGGTCTGTGCGTAAATCGGTAGCATTTTCCTTCGCCTCAAAAAAAACTACGTTCTAAGTCCTTTCCTGCCTTAAGTGTGGGGCATCGGAGGAGGGTGGTTTTAGTGGGTATTAGGCATTGTACGTCCAATGGTTCGAGTCTCCACACAAACTGATCAATTATGTTTGGATTGCCTTTAATGGATTGCCTCCATAAGCGATAACGGTCTAATCCCTTGCAAGGAACGCAGTATTATGCGTAAACAGCATTTACCCCGCCTTAAAAAAAGAAAAAGAAAACAGTGGCTAGGTGTTCCACAATGCTTGATAACAAGTCTTCGAGCAATGCGGCCTCCCCGTCCTGACCTAAGAGGCCGAGACATGGACACTGACGGCAAGATCTCTGGATCTTACTGGATCTGTCCAGTCCACAAGTTCCAAGTCGTACAACGGGCTATGTATGGAGCAGGCTAAGTTGGGTGTTTTTCTTATGGATAAAATTAGAAATGAGGATATCCGTAAGAGAACCAAGGTAACCGACATAGCTCGCAAAATTAGCAAGTTGAAGTGGCAGTGGGCCAGGCACGTCTGCCGCAGGACCGATGGCCGATGGAGCAAACGAGTCCCGGAGTGGAGACCTTGTCTCGGTAAACGTAGTGTCGGACGCCCTCCAGCCCGATGGACCGTCGACCTGTGCAAGGTCGCTGGTAGGCGCTGGATGAGGAAATGATAGGACAGGGATGACTGGCTGATGACGATCAGTGTCTAGGTTCCAGTCACCCCTTCGAGGCTGGCAGCACATCGGTATTAACTTTAAGCACTTTCCATCAGATGAGCCGTCAGACCGTTTGCTGTGTTGCAGCATTAAAAATCCGTTTATATAATTTTACGATTTGTTAAGTGAGGAAACGTAGCTAGCTTCTGGACACCTTACCCATAGAAGGCAGTGACCTTATAGTCTTGAGGCACTATGGGTAGAATACTTTATTATAATCCTGCCAAACTGCCTTGGACAAGCGTGTCGGGAAAACTGTCCCTTTACCCTATAATGGGAGGCCCGAACCCAGCAGTGGGACCTTTATGGGCCGATATTATTATTATTGTATTATTAATCCGCAAAATTTTAAGACGGCCTTGGTAAGGCCTGGTCTGAAAATTAGCGGTTTACAGTTAATAGGTCATTTTTAAAATAATTCTTTCTTTTTTAAATTCTCCTTTTTAATTAAATTACTAGCAAGCATTATACATAACAATCCATGGAAACAATTAAATGGTTCAAGATGTTTCAATAGTATGCACTTAGCTGTAAACTGTTTCTTTTCCGAATAAAATAAAATAACTACATAATAGAACGACGTTTAAACGATTTTAATTAATGTGTGTGTTTGCCTAGCGCCAACTTGTTCATTTTAATTACTTAGTTTGAATTAACTCATTGACACCTGACATCTTTGTCTTCCGTGATCACGGCCACTGACAGTGGCCGATACGTCGGAATAATAAAAATCTAGTAAATTACCGTGCTTAAAACCCGTTAAAACGTCGTTTTATTATGTATACAAGTCGCGAAAACTTAAGAAAATATTAAAATAACTACGTTTTCATTTATTATATTAGTTTCTAAAGTCATCGTATGTATTTTTTAAATCACAATTCATATATTATATTTAGTTAAATATATTTAACTTTGAAATCGTGTCTTCACTACCAGAGGAAGGTTGAAGTTACCATTATGCGGATTTACCGATCATTTGCCTTACAAATAATTGTTATGTGCAAGTGTTTATTGTGCGTTCTGTATTATTCAGCAAACAATAAGGAACTCATTCATAAAATAACTTTATAAGCCGATTTTATTGTTGAGCTTTCCCATTTAAAGCAACTGAGGCCGAGAACTTGACCTTTTTGATTGCAATCGAGTATAAACACGACACACGGCTGAATGGGTTTATTTTTATGTATGTTTATTAAAATTGCAGCATTATCTATACTAATATTATAAAGCGGAAAGATTTGTATTTTTGAATTTCTGTAACGAATAAACTCCAAAACTACTGGACCAACTTCAAAAATTCTTTCACCATGAGGATGCTAATGATCCCAATTAAATACAGAATAATAAATAGATGCAAAATGCGCATCGAGATAGCCGACGTGTCAAACATGCCAAGCCACCTTGGACAAGCGTGGGGGAATACTGTTCGTTCCCCTATAACACCGGCTCCACACGTTGGCCCCAACATTGGCCCCATCGCCACTCGGCCAACGTGTGGATCTAGGAAATAGTGTTGGCCCCAACGTTGGAGCAACCGTTGGTAGTTGGCGAGCGAGTGTCGGTTTTATCAAAGGAATCTGTGCCAACGTTCGCGATCCGTCCACATATAGGCGATTTGCTCAGTCCTGTTGCGTGTTGCAACTAGTGCGTACGTCATCCATCATCTTCTTTTACGTGGCTTTTTCTTTTTTTTCAATAACAAATATGTCGTATACGCACTCAGTACTGTAAAAGCGCTTAGAAAAAATTCAATTTCGGTATCGGACATCTTCACATTGGCTCTGGAGGAAAGGAACTAGTATTAAAGCCAACGTGTGTACGCTTCACCAAATTAACCGACCAACGTTGTTACAAGCGTTGGGGCCAACGTGTGGAGCCGGCCTAATGGATGGCGCGAGCCCAGTAGTGGGAAATTTATGGGCTGTTATTATTATTTTACTTATAAGCAGCCGATAGATAGATCTGCCGATATGACACATTAAAATTTAATAAAAACTTTAACACAAGATTATACTAAGTGAGCATATTATTTTGCGATGTCAATAAAAAACTGTAATAAATTGATATAAGAAAATGTAATGCATAGGACTACTTAGTTCACTATTTTGCAAGTATGACATTTTATTCAATTCCAGAATTTTTAAACAATAACAACTAAGATTTACGTAAATCAAAATCAAACGTAATATTACAGACTGTAATTTATTCAAATAAATAAATAAATATTGTAATAGATCATTTTGATAATATAATTATGACGATGCAAATAAATGTTTGTGCAATAAAGTTATTCATTTATTCTACGTGATGGCACGTACATAGATCGTATGCTTATAAAAAGTATACTCTGTGGGCTAAATGTATTTACATGTTAAATTTAAAGGGACTTTAAAATGTCGCTATGAACAACACCTGTCAATAATAATATCGCAAACAACAAGTCATGAACCTTGGTACGTTTAATACATTTGTTTTAATTTAATACATTTATTGATTAAGTATTCCATATTAAATACTTGAAGGTTAAAAAGATTTGTATATAATTAATAGGAGAAGGAAAAGAACAAAGAAAGTATGCAACTAAATACTTAAAAATTACAAATAAATTAATATAAAGTATGTAACAAACCGCTAAAGGGGAAAGCGTGCTCAGAAGGCTGGCTGCATGCAATTTGTTTAGGGTTGCTTTCCTAAAAATATTATTTGAATTTGCGCTTATTCTAGAATCTAGTTTTCATTGCAAAATACAGCAAATAGACCAGAAAAAGGTTTATTTGTGACGATAGATACAATAGCTTTCTCCGTCGGAGTCACACAGCGTGAAATGGAAACTTGCGTACATTTACCCGTTGACCGACGACACAATGAGCTTATTGGAATGAAGTTTCTGAATTTTATTGCGAATTTGGTCCGTGACGGTGAATTAAACAGTCAAAGGACAGTAATATGCGTAAAATTTATAACTTTATTCTCGTCTCTATTCGAATATATAATAATATAATATATAATTCGAATATATAATATAATATAGCAAGAGCTTTCATAGCTACAGTAATTCTTCAGACGGTGAGAACCTCAAAAGGTCGATGCCTTAGATAATCTATAATTAGGGCGATCCAACGATGTAACTGCTAACCCTTCTGGGCACCTTAAGTATTGTAGAGACAATAGTTAGATTACGGAAATAATTTTAGGCTATATAGTTTAGATTGCATTAGTGCAAATATTTTTCTTTCGAAGCAAGCCACCAAATCACACTTGTTAGACAAAGAGAACCTATAAGGTTTGCCTAATAATGAAACATTAATAAATTATTTTTACAATTCACCTTAACCTTAATAAAGAATAACGCAACAAAAATCAAAAGCTTAAACAGCAATAAACAACTTTCTGTTAATTACGTTAAGTAAAGCCGCACCCTTATGTTACATTGCTGATTGCAGTATGTTATAACAGGTTAGTCCATCATACTCGTGCAGTGACCTACATATACGGATCACATTATCCCTATATGGGCATGACACTCTTCGTACGATGAGGGCGGTTTTTTTATACTTTACATATCAAGCTAGTGATGTACACGTGCAATAGTGATGGATGTATGCATTGTTTTGTTTTTATTTTAAATTTTATTGTATTATAAGTAATAAGAGTATACTAGAGTCATGATAATCGTGTAGTAAAAATCGTAACTTTGTTAAATCTGCTCAATTTTACCTGACTGGATAACATCGCATCATTTTTTATCACTTTTAGTTATTTTATTGTTTAAAAATAGACTTTTGAGCAGATAATTAAAAAAATTGAAAGGTTTTCTTACTAAATTCTTCCACGAGAGATATTTTAATATAAAGCTGATTGTTTTACCTCTTCGTTTGTGCAATTATTTACTACCGATAGGTCAAATAAATATTGAACGATGTCTAAAATTAATACTTTTTAACTTTCAGGTGCCGCAGATAATTAAAAAAATATGAAGATGTTTGTTATCTTAAAGAATTACTAATAATTAGAACTAAAGTACCTAATATTTTCTTAAGTTTTCGCGACTTGTATACATAATAAAACTACGTTTTAACGGGTTTTAAGCGCGGTAATTTATTTGGTTATTCCGACGTTTCGGCCGCTTTTCAGTTGCCGTGATTACGGAAGAGAACGTCGGAATAACAAAAATCAAATAAATCACCGCGTTTAAAACCGTTAAAACGTAGTTTTATTACTAAAGTACCTGTTAAATAATTATTAAATGTAAATAATACTCCCACTTGATTGAAAGATTTCAAAAAATAAACATAATATATATATGGATCCCACATCGTTCTCCCTTACATGGGGCCCTCGATTTTTATTTATTAGTAAATTAAAACTGCGACCAATTATATTCTTAATAAAATTCATAGTTTAATACTAGGTACTTAGGATTTTCTACTTACTTTCTTCTTCTTTCTTTATTTTTTGTTAATTGACCTCATTAAACGACCATATATTAAATCTATTAATTATTATCGATTAATTCTAATAGAGTTGAAGATTAAACAAATATATTTATGCACACAATTTTATATTAGCATGCAATGGATGTGAATGGACTTAACAATTTTACCAAAAGTGTGCCACTCCAATATTTGTCATGCAAAAAGTGTCTGACGATGTTATTTATATATGAGAAGCGTAAATTATGCCGTAGAACATGTGACATTTGGTCAAAATGGCGGGCCGTTATGTAATGGCAGCAATTTCTTCAAAATGGAATCGCCATTGCACAGGGCAGTTATGTAATTGTACATATTCAATGGCCACTGATTTAACCTCATGATATTCTTGTTTAGTGTAGACTGGAGAAATCAGTCCTTGATAGCCTTTCTAAACTAAAATTGTAGAGTTATTTACTTAATCAGGATAGGCTTTGAATAATAAAATAATAAAAATCATATGCAGGGGTGAAGGACTTTAATGTTTCAAATATCCCAAAAGTCGTATAATTAGTAAATATCATATTTAAAAAACTAGAATATCTATAGATTTTAATAATTGAAAACCAAGTAGTCAGTCAGTCAGTTAGTCAAATAACTTAGCACTGGATCAGCTCATGCAAAAGGACTTTCTACTAATAATTTAATTTTTGACTTGTATTTGGTCAAAGAAAACATTTTTTAAATAAAAAATGAGGACAAAAATATTCGATGAATAAATAAAATGAAAAATATAATAAAATGTCGATAATTAAGAGATAGTACTATTGACTCGTGTAGGATTTAATTTTATGGAGTTAGATTTTTAACTAGATAAATATAATTCTTATAATTTTTTCACGCAGAAATAGCAACATTCATCCTAAAATAAATTTCCATTGTAATTAGCAATTCTATATACATTAAATCATACCAGACTAAAATTATTAGCAGTTTAGTGTTTATTTAATAATAGCATTGTATAACAATTTGCTCTAGATTACATTTTGCAAGTATATAAAATTTTATTACTTTGTAGTCGAATTTTACTTTAACAGGCACTCCACATGCGCACGAGAGGTCGTTGCACTTTCTCATGTCCTCATTGTATTCTCGCGAGAATGTGGAGAGCAGTTTAAAATAGATTCTTAGCATTCATTGTTTAATTTTATTGTTCCAGATGGCGGTATTTCCTTGCGTTTCTGCTCTTGGGAGTGGCGATCGGTTCAGAAGAAGACGACAGCGTCCCCAACGCAGGAGTTGAAGATAGCAGTGAAGAACTAGCGCTTGATCAGGAGGTAAGTGCACCGTAACTTAATTTTTCTATCATGACACAGCCACTCCCCTTCAATTTTTGACCAGCACTTGACACTGACAAGATACACAAATGGTACAAATGCAAATAATGTGAACAAGAAGCCGATGTAATACGGTTGTGAACAGTCAAACCAAAAGTATCGTGCCCAACGTCACGGACTCGTAATCGTCGTCTCATACATTTTTTACATATAAAATGAGTTAGATGGCAAATTAATTATAGTGTAACCAGTAACTAGTAATACTTTACTAAAAGTAATTTATCATTATATTTTACCGACTTCCTAAAGGTTTTCAAGTCGTCTGTATGTTGTTACGCGATTTCTCCGTCAATAGTAGACCAATTTTCATTTTTTTTTCATTACAAAGAGCAAGACTTCAAGATGTATAAAAATATTTATATTTTGCTTTTTAGTATAAAGCTGGTTTTGTTTAAAAAAACTTTCATATAAAAGTGTAAAAAAATATTTTAATATTGAACTACTACACTACTTATTATAAGAGAGGCAACTGCGTCATCAAAGGCGTAAAAAGGCTATAGAAAAAGTAAAAATATTAAGTATTTTAATAATTGTATTAAAAGACAGCTTATCTAATTTAGTTTTCCAAATAAAACCTCTTATCAGAGGACTGTCGCGGTCTTATATTTTGCTTGTTTACATTACATTATCCAATTTACAGAGCCCTAGGTAAGCTTGCTAAAATTGACGATTTAAAGGCAGTTAGGCTCTGCCAAGCTTGCTCCTCTAGTGCACTAACTAGCGGACCAGATTTAGTACTCTGTTAAACACTTCTTTAAAAACTAATTCGTTGTGGACTTTATATATTTTAATTATTAATGAAAACTGCACGTGCGTAATACAATGACGATTTTAATAATAATGGAGGGAAAAAAATATACAGATAAAAAAACAAAAGAACATCTATGTTCTAAATTCAAACATTTAGCATATTTGGTGGCCAGTACTATGCCACACCAAATACATAAAAACTCTTTATTGGAAATTCCTCACTTCCTCGGCACCTGGAAGATATCCACTTTACGTGGCACGCGCTCTTTTATCCCATATGTGAGCAAGCTGTGGAATGAGCTCCCTCGTGCGGTTTTCCCATAGCGCTACAATATGGGGCTCTTCAAAAAGGGCGTAAACAGATTTTTAAAGTCTTAACGAGGTAGGCAACGCATCGGCTTCCTTAGTGTTGCAGATGTAGTGGACGCGTCTGCCAGCTTGCCTATACGCAAACATTAAAAAAAAATCCAACACACTCTGTAAATTGGATAATGTAATGTCGGCTTTAGGCTATTTTCATGCGTCAGATGGCGCCAAAGCTATTTTACATAATTTATACACAGCCAGTAGCTCCTTTCCTAAATTTTCTCTCACATATCATAAATTACAAACTTTGAAAGTATTGGACAATAAGACGGCGATAAAAAAGGATTATTTAAAAAAGAGTGAAAGCAAAAAATAAATAACAGTCGCCGAAAAACCGCGAATTTATATAAGATGATTTAAAATTTTAATGAACACAATTTTTATAAATAAGTACAAGTTGTTACAAATTCAAACTATTTGTTATACTAATTTTATTACAATACTACTATACTATAAACATTTACTCACGACTTTGTCCACGTTCGACAGATCGCAGAGTTTTTTTTTTAACTTTGACCACTTTAAACTATTCCCATGAAAATTCACGTGGGCTCCCGGAATATAAAGTACTGCAGATTTTAAGTCCGGGAATTTGCTATCAATCAGCGAAAACTGTATCGAAAACTGCCCAACAGTTTTTAAAAAAACCTAAAAACCTAACAAACAAACACAAAAAATGTAAAAAAACCAAAATACACTTTCACAATTTTATAATATTATAGATATTAAATAATTTATTTAGTTCTTTGTATTAATCACACTGTGGTATTAATAAATATATCTATTATTGATTATTAGTTCATTATTTTGTTTAAGTGTTTCAAAAAAGATTCATGACATCGCATTAGTATCTTTCTGGTAACAGTAAAATAATAACAAAACGTTTGAAATTCGTTTAAAAAACAAATCCGTTGTAACACCGACAGTTTCCCGCGCAAAATTGCATTCTAATAATAAAACGTGACCGAAATCGATAGTGTTACGAACTAGCCCGTGCAATTTTAAAACACCTATTCGAGTCAATGGCCGTGAGCAAGGCCGACGCCAGAGAAAGTTGAAAGCAAACTCATTGCTTATTTATTTTTTAATAATATTCTTCCTTTTTGCAACGATTTCCGAACGACACGCCTGCAGAAATTTAGCGGGAACTTGATTTTTTCATAGGACTTTTTTACGAGAACTGAAAGGTGATATTGTGTGCATTTTTTATTTATTTGTAAATTTACTTTAAAATGAATAATAGTTGTATGACATTGATATTTTTTGAGTAATAATAATTAGTAATGTGGCCTTTCGAGTTATCACAAAAACAAAGAGGACAACGCAGTTGATTGTCGTCTGGCAAAGACCTACAATTTGGCTTATACTGAAAACTTAATACATGAGACAAGGTTGTATGAAATAAGTGTCCCATTCTGTCGTCGTGGCCAATACTACTATTACCGTGTAGGATTCTCTGTCTACGACTATTACATAGGGGAGCGTTTTTTTTATTTGCTTTTATAGTCAGTCAAAGGTCTACAATTTACATGATATTCATTAAAACAGTGTGCAAAGACATAGATTCATGGCTTGATATTGTGGCAAATTGAACAACTGACCGGCCAATAAGTATTTTTGCTTCACATAATAAACTAAATACACCCATTGAATACTACTGTATCTTATTGTCAAGTCTTTTTATATGCAGTAAGGAAACAATTACGCTAAAATTTTATAATAAAATAAGTACTCACACGTAATTAAAAAAAATCGATTATAAAAGTAATAATAGTTTTATAAACTACAAGAAGAAAGAAGAAATTTCTTTTGTAAAAAGTGAGTTATTTTCACTTAATCGTACTTAATAAACTCGGAAGAAAACGAAGTTCTACATCCGTTCCCACACACTTAAGATAATAACTCATTAAGAAGTCAAACATCATAAATAATTGAGTTACAAAACAGTAATTTTAAAAACATCAGTAATTATTTTACGCAATCATGTGGGAAATATGCTACGTTCGGAAACGGCGCGTGCATAGATTAATAATATTACCATTGAGCGTAAAAAGCACGCTATTTGAAAGGTGAGTGTTTTTGCATATTTACCATATCAAGGCCAAGCCATAATGCCTGGTTTACATTATTCTAGTCCAGTAATCCAATGAGTCAACTCAGGGTAGTATTGGACTGGATGATATCGTCTACATTATTCCAGCTATGTTAGAAGCCGTTAAAGTGTAAACACTACAGTGACAATGATTTCAAAAAGAAATCACCAAAATTTTTAAACGTGTCCAATTACTATTGTTATAGTTTATAATGTTCTGACGACATCTCCCATAGGCAGGGATTTTCCCCGTATAAACTGTAATGTTTGGTCTTACCTTTTTCACAAATGAAAATCTTTTCTTCTACGCAATTTCGCAAAAAACAACCAACTGTTTATTGTACAATTTGTTCTGTCAGCACTGGATTGGCCGTCTACACAATTCCAGTTGCGCTGGAATGATCGCGCTTCATTCAAAAGTAGCCCACCAATCCAATCATTGCACTGGAATGGGTACTTCTCGATGTCTGTTTATATTATTCCAGTAGCATTTCAACGTTGGAATAATGGAAACTGGCACTGGAACTGGAAGTGGGCATAAACGGTAGTGCAAAGAATCACATTAAAATAATATAGACTGTTGTGGAGTAATGAATAACATAAATGTCAGAATAAAATTTAGAAAAATAAATGTGTGTGCAGTAGTCACAAACCATAGAAGTGAGACTTAAGAATATACTTACATACAACTCTTCTCTAAATTTTATAAATATAAAAAAATCTTATGGTATCAGTTTAAGTTTTTCACGATATGCACATCAGGTCAAAAAACTGCCTAAACGGTGCATGCGTTTGAGACGCGTGGGCTAGCCATTACGATACGGCGACTTTTGTTTTATGAATCTCATTTATGTTTCATCTGGGTGCCTCGTAGCAGTGTAAGTCAAATACTGGCCGGAAAACATGCACAACTTAGGCAGTTTCTCTGACCTAATGTGCACATCGTTACAATTACCATGTGTAGGATCAGGATAACTGATGTGCCTTGGACAAGCGTGGCAAGTATACTCTCCGTTCCCCTATAACGGGAGGCCAAAGCCCAGCAGTGGTACATTCATGGGCTGCTATTATAATAATAATTACTTTTTTTAAGACCACGAGTCTTAAAAATGGTCCGGACATTTGGATTTAATGTAAATGTGGCGTGACACTGATCGGCGATTATTTCTGTCTACACCATATAATAATGCGCCCAAGGACAAGCCCTGAACAGTTTGGACTATTCGGGGAATGAGAACAGAAAGTACCGGGCTATTGAGGTGAACTGCTAGTGGTACTAGGGTTCTGGGAATATGGGTACTATTGCGCCTGCCCGTCGCAATGTTCGAGGAACATGGAAAAATCGGCAGCGGGGACTCGTCACTCCTTGCATGGCCTAGGTGTGAGTAGCTAAGGGGTGTAGAGAGGTGAGCTGCAGGTTCACCGAAGCTACTTTTAATGTGATGCAATATATCACTTCCACCCCTGGAGCTTGAGTCTTAGCTATAGCGACCTTGCTAAGGCAAGCACGGAGGTGGAGGCCCTTGCCTTGGTTCCCGGAGTCGGGTCCGAGGGGTCGCTACTCACCTAAGGTTTCGCCACAAAGCCCCCCCGCGGGTAATAATTATTTATTATCATACCTTGTAGTATTAAAAAAAATACGAATATAAAATCCGAATCCATACAAACGAAGTAAACCTAGTTGTCACAGCTAGTGTGAACCAATTAGCAATTAATCATTAGAGTAGTCAATATTAATTTCCGAACGAATATGTAATGTGTCGATAATACTTAATAACTCAATTTGCTAAAGTAGTAA
The DNA here is from genome assembly GCA_012273795.1 of Dendrolimus punctatus. NCBI lineage: Eukaryota > Metazoa > Arthropoda > Insecta > Lepidoptera > Lasiocampidae > Dendrolimus > Dendrolimus punctatus. Next base: position 2,254,949 of record CM022536.1, read on the forward strand.
TTTAATGGATCAAAAATATCGATTAATAAGACTGCACCATTCACCCGGATCCGTTTGGTGTGTAATTATGACATAATATAAGTATTATTACGTTCACGTAAGCACTTATATACTACTCAATTGTATACCGTCTCGCACGAATAGACAGGGTGTCAATTTCTAAGCTTTTGCCGATTTTACCAAAGTAAGTAACGAAAGCACCGACGGATATTACGACTGAAACGTGCTCATGAAACGAAAGAGATCTAAATTATTGTAAAAACGACATTAAGTTTAAGTGGTAAGGAACAACGCTACTAGGTGAAAACAAAAAAATGTTATATCTATTATATATATATAAAAGAAAGTCGTGTTAGTTACACTATTTATAACTCAAGGACGGCTGTACCGATTTGGCTGAAAATTGGTGGGGTAGTAGCTTAGAACCAGGAGACGGACATAGGATACTTTTTATCCCGTAGGAACCGGTAGGTGGCGCTGAGATCGGGTTCTAGAATCCTCCTAATCACCTGGAGTGATTTGAATTTTGTTTTTGTGTGTTTGAGTGGGTTCCCGGGTGATTTAAATCCGCAATTGGAACCGGTAAAAAAATAAAAATGTAGGACCTGATCCCAGCGCCACCATATTTTTATTTTTAAGGTGAATATTTTTTTTATTAAACATTTTCAAAGTACTCTCCACCAGCATCTGTACGTTGTTTCATGCGTCTGAACCAGTTTAAGAAACACTTTTTACAGTCCGCGCTTGACACCTCGTTTACAGCTTGCTCGAACGCTGACAGCGCATCTTCCAGTAACGACAATTGTATTCGTTTGAGCTTATTTTTCATTTTCGGGAAGAGAAAGAAATCACATGTTGTTAGATCAGGTGACCAGGAGTATGACCAGCGTGGTGTCCAGGAAGTCTGTGTTTGGTCGCTTATTACTCACAACAGAAAAAACTTCTGCCAAGAATTTGGTAGTTTACTATTTGGCGTTGATGCTTCTTTGGTTCTGTAAACGAATTGACACTAAGTAGCCAGTCAAATTGCAAAACTCGCGATCGAAACCTTCTCTTCGCTTCTAGATCTTCCATCGCCCATCACTTTGGTGGGCGTTAATTCATTTTAAAACACTCAAAACTTCGACTGGCGCTACGTTTCTGGATCGTATTTATAAATCCAGGATCATCACCTGTACTGATGTCGTAAACACGCCGAGACGAGCCCGTTTCAAATTTGTTTATCATATCACGGCATCATTCCACACGGGCCTTCTTCTGAGCATCAATGAGGTTATGCGGCAACCAGCGTGAAACTATCCTCACTCACGGGAAGACGCACTTGTAGAATCTCCTGAAGGCTTCCCGATCCAACCTGCAGTACGTGCTGAACCTCTTGATACGTAACTCGCCTATTCTCTTGAATTTCATTTTTGACTGCTAGCACGTTTTCTGACATAATAGCCGTCAATGGACGACCATTTTTTTCTTCATCCCCCAAAGTTAGTCAACTGCGCTTGAATTCGTTGTACCAACGATACACGGTTTCTCTAGAAGGGCCTTCATCCATGAATGCCATTTGAAGTCCATCGTACGACTCGTCCGGTTTCAGGCGCCACTTGAAATCGTCAAAAATCATAGCGCGAAAATGTTCCCCGGCATTTTTTAATGAGACACGATAATTTAAATTAGCTCGCAAACAATGTGGAGGGAAATTTTGAAACTGGAACGTACTTAGTTTTAGTTATAAATAATCATATTTAAAAAATAGATTATAACTGGCCAGTCTCTCATACTTATAAACTTTTTACAATGTTTTTTGAGTGTCCTGGTAGTGTGTAAGTGTTAGTAAGTGAAACTTCTTTGGTTTTTAGGGTAGGTAGCTATCCATGTAAGAACGAAGAAAGAATAATAATTCCTTTGGCCAGGCGGCCTGTCCTAAGAGGCGACAAAATAACCCACAGCCAGGTGGTAGGGCATTTGCCTGATTGGATGGCTACCACCCCTGGTCTAGAGCATGCCGCCATAACAATTTTGATTTGTGCTCCGGCATTAATGGCCAGGTTCCAGTCCCATCTAGGAGTACGGCAGCACATTGTTTCACTTTAATCTTTCTTTAATGTTCATAGGTGATGGTAATCACTTTCCATCGCAGTTGGACTGTCTGCCTCTCTGCTGTACTCCAGCAATAAAATAGGCATTAAATGCTATAACAAAACGACATAAGCATCTAGTGCAATCAGTATGGTAGATATACTTATAATCAAATATACAATACAATACTATTTATTGTACAGCAACATTACATAGAAAAATACACAAAAAACTAACTTACTAAAAGGTAGTACAATGGGCGGCCTTATTGTTACAAGCAATCTCTTCCAGGCAACCTTTGAAATATTTTTTTTTAATAACATAATTTTGTAAGGATTATCCTCGCAAATTGCTAATGCGCTGGAACCTTGTCAAATTAACATTCACGTCATCCGCAACTCGATATGTACGCGTACTCGCCGGCCGTGATGCTAACAGTATTGAGAGTTCGGCCACGGTTACGTCACCAAAATGGCGGTCAGGTGCAATAGCAATTTGCGAGGATAATGACAAATTTATTATTATTGCTCTTACGCATATTTGTTCTCTATAGTATACCTACTATTACAATATACATACACACAAGTACGTTTGTTTAGATGCATAATTAAGTTTAACTATAAAAACAGCTTTATGCTATTATAATTATGTGCTTTGAAAATGTATATTACATCAAATTTATTATGACAATCTATTACAGTGATAATAAAGGTGAATTAATAAAAAAAATCATTGCTGAAACCCTTCCCACATCAAAAACTAATTTCAGAATCAATAGCAAACCAATTAATTCAATTATGAATACGTTCCGTTGTAATTGAATTAACAATAATCATCAGTTGAATTTTTTACAACAATCATAAACGTTCCAACAAAAAATGTAGACATAAACCCAACACACTTCCGCGCATTAAATTCATAAAATTGTACAAAGAAACCGAATTCGCATTATCATCAATTCCAAAGCATTAGTATTATAAATGTTATGTGAAGTTATGTCCGCTAATACAACCGCATTGCGTAATTTATGTGCGACAGTGTTTGTGTTGCCAGGTTGTAAGTTTGCGTGGGATATCGCAATTTTCAGAAGGTCTATTAAATATTTATAATTTGTACATTTTTTGCCTTATAAAATCTGATAGTCTTCAAGTCAAGAGTAAAAGGATTTTCTAGGTAAACGTGCTCCATCCTAATCCGCGTCATTATTAAATATCAGGTCAGATAGTGGCCAAACGTGAAGATATTCAAATATAAAAATGGTCAGTCTACGAATATACCACGCCTAGGATTAGGCACAAGTGCTATATTTCAAGCAATTCACAAAATTAACTAACTAGTTGTTTTTTTAATTCGCTTTTTATCTGTTTCTATCGTAAATGCCAATGAATGCGACCGTTTGCGTGTAATTATATTAGTAAATGAGTGATTATTTATTCTCTCTTTACGTTGTCACATATGAACCGACTGTTATCTTTACTTTTTTAGGTATTTTGAGAGTAAGTACACATGAACAAGTGATATTTTTGCATCGGGAAATGAAAGAATTCCCGTCGGACGACAGGTTAGATACGACGTAAAATCGCGGAAAAATAATGTTGTCGTTAATTGGGATAGTAGTTGATATAAGTAATTAGTACATTAGAGTCGAGTTTATGACGTAAAAGTGAAGTAGGTACTGCTTTATTTTTCACTCTTGCAGTAGCACTACTTTTTAAAATTTCTTTACACGCGTTAATTTAGCCGCTTCAACTGGCAACACTCGACAAAATGACTACAAAATAATCGCAATAGAAAACTGCGGATATTTGGAGGCACTCGTGCGCGACGACACTCACTTGTGTTTAATAATCAACTTATAATGGAGATACAGTGCAATTATTCATAACAGTATAATGTAGGTGCTAATTTTGTAATCATCTGCAATTTGCGGGTGGCTGAAAAAATATTAGGAAAGATAAATCATAAACGCAAACAAAAAATAAACCTATGGTACATAAATGCGGTTAGGTTAGGTATAGAATGCAGCCCCCCCCGTGTTGGTCAAGGGGGTACCCTCCCCCAGGGGTACCCTAAGTGAGATAGCTAGGCGTCGGCGTGTCACAGATGTAGTACTTATGATCTAGTTTTGGGGCACTCCATAGCATAGGAGAGAGGTGCAGGTTAGGTTTAGTGGGTAGTTCGACGGCTGGCCATCCCCCTTCCCTCCGCTCGGAGGCCACGGGGGCATACGGCCGATCAAGAGTCCCACACATCCCTCGTGTAACGCCTTCCCCCCAAGCCGAGAATGTCCCAAGAAATAACATTCCCCCTGCGTCATAAAACAAGGCTTAGAATGCAGCGGAATTTGATGTTCGCCAAGTGGCAGGGTATTTGCCTGACTGGATGGCTACCACCCGTGGTCTAAAGTATGTCGCCATAACAACCTTGAGTTGTGTTCCGGTATTAGTGACCAGGTTCAAGTCTCCCTTAAGAGAGCAGCAGCGCATTTGTAGCACCTTTGGTGTTGCAAATGTCCATAGGCGATGGTAACTGCTTTCCATTGAGTGGCCCGTCTGCTGAACTCCTGCATTAAAAAATAATAAATAGATACGCGTAAATATCGCTAAGCATTTTTTCAAAACCGGCCGCTTTATATTATAACGTACTCAGAAATTCCACTGTAGTTATTTTCAACCTTAGCTTAAAGCGCAAGCAAACCAAAGAACTTAAAGTTCTGAAGTTTAAATTTGGGGGTTGCCTGGAAGAGATCGCTCGAAGCGATAAGGCCGCCCTTCGTTCAATATTTATTGTAGGTAGTTTTAATTTTTGGTGAACAACAAGTGTTTTCATTAATTCATTAACTCATTTAAATACTTAATGCAATTATCATATCATATCATCAATCTTGAGCCATAATAATTGATAATTAAGATATCCTATTATTTAGTCTAAGTTGATTTGAATTGCTATTTCACGTTGTAATCAAATCAAATAATTTATTTGCTTAAAAACATCGTTAGTAGAAACATTAAATGACAGCATGTTATTTTATGTTTCACATGTTTTTGCCCTTTCAGGCATGTAAATAGTAATTAAGAGTTGAAAATCAACTAATTAGCAAAATAGCTTGTAATCCACTCAATCCACAGACATTAATCTTATATATAAAATTCTTCTTATATATAAAATTCTCGTGTCACAGTGTTAGTTACTATACTCCTCCGAAACGGCTTGACCGATTCTCATGAAATTTTGTGTGCATAGGTCTGAGAATCGGCCAACACCTATTTTTCACCCCCCTAAATGTTAAGGGTAGTCCACCCCTATTTTTTTATTTTATGATACAGCATTAAAAAATACATACAACCCTAAATTTTCAACACTCTACGATTAACCCCTATTTTTTTAATAGCGATATTAGTATTTTTATAATTTTTATTGGGATGATTTAGATTTTAATTTGAACCAGGTAGATGGCGCTGCAATCGGGTATCAGAAATTAGGTGTTTTTTGTTGTTGTATGTGTTGAAGTTTGTCCCGGAATGGTTGAAATAAACATTGGACCCAATAGCTGGCGCCACGATACTCCTGAACGCTGGGCCTGATTTTGATGTTTTTTTTTGTTTGTTCAAGTGGATTTTATAATAGTTTAGATTAACACTTGGTCCCGGTAGATGACGCTGAACTAGGGATCTAGTTTTTTATCATTTAAAGGCAGTACAACGTCTGCCGGGTACAGCTAGTAATATATAATAATAAGCTTTCTTGTTTTACATCAGCAGTATAAAGCTTCTTGGAAAAGTATAATTTGCTCACTCATAGAACCAAGACAAGGCCTATCCGACTAGTTATGGTCTTATGAGTTTCACTCAATACATATTTATTGTATTATAACTCAATCCGTAATTTGCAAGTCTAACCTCAATTCTCCATTATTTTTCAGGAATCACGTAACGTCAGACCGCGTGCGTATAATCAGAATGGATACAACACATTACCCAGTGGCTTCAGGCCTACGCCATCGCTGGCAGAGCTCGCTGGCTACCAAAGAACGCAGCAGGAAGAATATCTGCAACCTGCAAGACCGACACAGCAGCAGGTGTATGTCGAAGAACAGAGAGCTCCTGTCAGGGCAGTACATCGGAAAGTAAGCATTTTTTAGATTTCTTCAACGGTTAAGCGTGGTGATTTATTTGTTTTTTATACCGACGTTTCGGTCACTTTTCAGTAGCCGTGATCACAGTAGGCAATGATGTCAAATGTCAATGACTACTGTTAAAGTTATTGTTTAACCTACCCCCAAATTGTTCATTTTAATTATTTAATATTTGTTTATGGTTTTTATTTACTCTATGGGAGCCTAATGTAATTTACCACCGCTTTGCAACATTTTATAGCTTGTAGAGAACTAAGTGAAGCTTTCTTCAACTTACATATCGTCTTAAAATGGCTACATTTGTTTGACGTACCGACGTAGTAAATACATAATATGTAACTAACATGGAAGATATATTTTAATAGCAACAATGACTGTTGTGCGTCCATTGCGATTAGACTCCGTAGCCTTAGAAATAGCGTTAATCTAAATTGCAGCATGATAATGAATGTCGCATTTTTAATATCGTGTGCGTATCTATAGGATGTGGTATACATATGTGTCCGTTTTACTATAAGTAATGAGAGAGCGAGGGGAGGGCAAAATATTTACTCTTTCTGCAACCACAATGTCTAGGAGATATATACCTAGTTCTTAAGATATTAATGTTTTGTAAATGTAACCTCACTTTTGTTTGTCACTAATATTGACTTGTAAGCATCATTTATATAGTTATTAATGAATAAATGGTTAAGAATAAAAGAAGAAGAAGAAAGAAGAATAAGTGCCAGAACAGACTGGTTCTGGCACTCGCCGGCCGCTGGCGCGGCACGCTCGCTTCCCTAGCTCGGCTAGCGCGCTTTGGTCAAAAGTCTAACCTAACGCACTTGTTATAGTCATTAGTTGGGACTTTCGACTAAAGGCGCTACGGCATTTACAAATATTATTCGCTAACAATACTAAGATCTCGTAATACACCGCGGCGCGATAGGGTTCCTATTCTTAAATTGGCTTCTTTTGCTGGTTTATTTTGAGAGCTAGGGGCTCGGTCTATTTTGTTCGTCTTAGATAGCACTTTATAAAATCTATCGTACTTTTTCAGCAACAAGAGCAAAGACCAGCAAAACTCCAGCAGGTTGAATCAGAAGAAGAACTTGAAGAAGAGAAGGAGGAACCTGACCGTCTCTCGGACCTGCTGCAACAGTCCAAATTCAATTGCGTCGGAAAGAATACCGGGTACTATGCTGACGAGGAATTGAACTGTGAAGTGTTCCATTATTGCCAGGACAGTGTTAAACATTCTTGGATCTGCCCAGACGGATTCACTTTCCATCAGGTTAGTGATAGTTGTAATAGCTGGTATAAAGAATAATTTAACGACTTTTAATTAGCCATGCTTCCAACATGCCAACAGCCATGCCTTACATAGAAATAAAACAACTGGCCCATAATAGAGAAGCTAAGCTCTTAAATGATAAATGAAATGAATAAAATGCTTCCAGCAGCAGATTTGGTGATTCTATGTTAAGATATTTTTGGAATGAAATTAATATTTATCTGTATAGGCACGGAGAAAGCATAGAAACATACACGATAAACCAGCCATGTGGTAGGGTATTTGCCCGTCTGGATGGCTACCACCCCTGGTCTAGAGTATGCCGCCATAACAACCTTGAGTTGTGTTCCGGCATTAGTGGCCAGGTTCCAGCCTCCTTTAAAGAGCAGCAGTGCATTTATAGCACCTCTGGTGTTGCAATAATAATAAAGTATACGTCTGAAATTCACTAAAAATTAATATGGCTTGATTTTCAGGTTATTAAATTGTAATACACATTTAGATGGCGATCATAATGAATTTTAATTACGAAATCCTTTACCATCACAGGTTCACCTCATCTGCATGCCTCCAACACACGACAACATTTGTCAGAAGTCTTCCAAATATCACTTTGTCAATGAGTACTTGTATAGGCCGATCAACGAAGAAGAAGTACAGAGGAAACCTAATGTGTCTCTGAAGTACTCCGACAGATACTACCCGGCTGAGGTCTACAGGGATGACAGATATGAACAGGACGAAGAAGAAGAGGAGGTAACTTAACATTCACATTATCATTGGTGCAATCTTACTATCATTACTCTCACACATAAACTAATAAACATATTTTGATGAAATTACAGTAACATAGCTTATACAACAGAAAACACAGGCTATATAAATCGTAAAGAAACTTAACTTGAATATTCTTACTCAAAGGCAATGCCGTAATTACCGAAGTATCAGCGGTATCAATGATACGGGGCCCCAGGCTACAGGGTCCCCAAAGTGTGTAACCAAAATTCCTAAAATGTTATATATAATCTTTTATAGATTAATAACATTTTTGAGAATAACTGCTGGCCCAACTGAAACGGCTATCAGACTTATCATTGTAGAGGCAGAAATTCTAGAAACACTGAAATCGTCATTAGCTATGGATGATTTAATAAATAAGCTTGCCAAAAAAAGGGCGAGAAAAGTGTACCTTTGATTAGAATAGTTTGTCTAACTTAGCTCCTAGAGCATTAATTAAAAGCAATAACTTATTAACAATATATAATTATTTTAATTCAACTCGAGCATTTTGTTGTTTCTTTTAATAAAAAATCTTTACCCTTTTTTGGACCCCCCTAAACACATCTGATACAGGGCCCGTCTAAGGCAAGCTACGCCACTGCTCAAAGATATAATAAGAACACAACTCTCAAGGACGTCTGCTCCACCTTCGGCTTACGCAGCTGGTGATGATGCGTGGTATTCGTCTTGCCTCGTACCCCACTAGTATTGTGCTACAGCAGACTTTATGACGTCACTAATAGCAGCGACGTCTGATACTTACTGTACTTGATACTTATTGTTGCATTTTTGACAAGCTCCTGATTCTCCCTACATCATTTCATCTTCAGACGACAAGGTACTCTGCACCATCGATTTACAGTCGAATCACCACCATTGTGAATGAAACGTTTTTCCTCAACATTCCTTCTGCGTACGGCAAGTTGTGAAATGATACCAGATTCCGTGTTTTCCGAAAAGTACAATACGTGTGTCTTCAAGTCTCGTGTAAATAGTTATTTTGTAGGTAAACATGTTTCATCTTCGATCGCATCGTCGTCTAATATTAGAGGCGATCATTCATCTCATACTTTATTATTTATAACATCTGCAGGAACAACAGCCCCGCCGCCAGCCAGCTCCTGTTCTTCAACAGATCAGGGCGTCTCCAAGACCACAACCGCAACCACAAGTACAAGCACAGCAAGTCTTCAGATCAGCGGAGGAAGTAAACATTCCTCTAGTACAGAGACGCCCAAACCGCCCCTACGACTTTGATTTCTAAGCCTAGTTCTTAAGAGCCAAATTGAAAACAGAGAGACTGTAACTCACTTTCGATGTCTTATGATTAAAGATATTTCGACACGTAATGATTTTGGAAACGTGACAAATCAGTGTGATTAGCATGTTAAGATTAGCAGAGGAAATTCAGTTCTCGTAGGATTCTCTTCAAAGGGTGACGAAACAATAATCGCATTAATGCTCGTAGAATCCTTTTTAAACCATGATAAAATAATTGTAACGCTTTACGCACTCTTTTTAACATTGATTAATACTCTAATAAAGTTGATTTTGAATTGCAACTTGATTTTGATAAATTTATTTACACTGGTGCAGTCAAATTAGCAAAATTACCCAGTGTCAAATATCTTTATGTAATATACGCTACTTCTAATATTTTCCTTATCAATAGAAATTCTTGAAGCTGTGAGTTAAAATTCGATACTTTCTGCGAAATGTCATTAGGGTATTTCATGAGAGCTGCAGTTCAATTTGAAATTGTTTAGTATGCTGTTTCTGCTGATTTAAGCTTATTATAATAAAATGTTGGTGCTCTCAGTTTAACTGTAAATACGAAGGTGCTATAAATAATCACATTGTTGTTTGATTATGTTCAAACATCTAACTTTATGTTAAGTTTAAAAATAAACTTATTTATAAAATATTTTTGTAATTACTTTAAGTTACAAATTAGAGATAAGCTAGTCTTTTGAATAGGACTAATAAAATAATAAGTATTGACACAAATATTTTTTTTGTTGTTTTATTTTAGAAATTTTATTAAACAAAGATTTAGAATTGTTTTAACACAACCGGTGAGGAATCTAATAAAATATTTTACATTTTAATTGAAAATTTTGGATCAATTCGCCTACTGGAAGTTTAGTTTATCTTGCTTATTTCAAAATGTTATTGAGTAGAGGAGATTTTCATTTTATGGCGTATAAGTCGGTAACATGCGTGTTTAGTGACATTGCAATTTTTACACCTTTAAATCTGTGTTTGTTTTTTTCTCTATTAAACTAATTCTTTTTTAGTAATATATTTTGCAACATTGTCCACTATTTGTTCTACAATGCTGTTGATTTCCATTTTTTCAGTTGATAGTTTATCTTCAGGATTTTGTGATTCTTTACAGTTAGCTGTAACTATCATCACGTTGAGTTTGAAATTTAACGTCATCATATTGTTTAAATGATTGTATATTCCTTATCTGTCTTTCAGCTTTGCTTTCCTTCAATAAGACACAACGTACTGAAGAATACGAATTTCCATAGGTAATTTGTTTTACCACTGTGTTAAGAATATTTGATATTTCTCTCTCATTGTTTATTAGTGTCGTAGAATAATCTTGAGTTGTAATTTGTTGTTCTACTTTCATAATATCAACACTGTTTGAGTTTTCATTGCTCATTTTTGTTGCCAGCGTATTAGAATCTTCAGCTTTAAAGATATTTGAGTCATGCAATGATTTTCCAGACATATTTTGCATTCCTGATACAGAAACACTAATAATGTTTGTTTTGAAAGTAACATCTTTTGATAAAAATTTCTTTACATCACTGCTACCAGCTTTCTTCAAGAGCACATTGTTAGCTTTTAACAGGGATTCATTGGAATTATCTTTTCCAATATTATCGGCTTCACTAAGAATATCAGTATTAACTGTAATGTTATCACTGGAATTCTTGTACATGTCACGAATACACGCTTTCAATATATCTTTGCTACTTTCGTAAATACATATGTTTTGTTCTTCTTGATTGTTAATACGTTTATTAGCTGTATAACATGATGATTTTTCTATAAAGTCATTTATTTTTTCATTATTAACAGGTAAATCTTCTTGAAAATCCAATTTCTGCTTTAGTTTATTTTCACTGCTTTTAGTATGGACACTTGAAGTCAATCGTAAGACTGCAGATTCATTTATAATAAGTTGGTTATTCTTACCCACATTCGATTTAGATTGCTTTTTTAAAAGAGACGACTTTTTATTCAGTTTATCTTTGGACTTTTTACTTTCTTTCTTTACGACAGGTTCACGAGTGGCCTTTTGTTTTGAAGATTTTACTTCATTAATTTTTGTATTATTTTCAATGGTAGTCTGCTATTCAGTTTTACTCTTTTATTGTTTAAATCCGATTTCGAAGATGCACTAGGTTTAATTGTACTAACATTATTATTATTAGTATTGTCATTAGATACACCTGATGAGCCGTTCTTAAGTTTGCAAGGTGAACAACTTACATCTGGTGAATTCGAGACTAAACTACCTTCTAATTGTGGAGTATTTAAAATATCTGTTTTGTCTTTGACAGTTGAGGATTTACTTATTTTTGTGCAAGGTGGACAAGATTCAATATAATATGGCGTACTTAAAGAATCTGATTTAAATCTACATGGTAACCAAGGATGAATAGGTGCTCTTTCATCTTTAGATCTAATTGTCTCTTGTAAAGATTTAGTGATCGTTTTCCTCTCTGTATTTGAATCTTTTATAATTGGTTCTGAAATAGTTTTTATTTTGCCTTTAGTAGATATTGAAACTTCCGCTATATCTTTACAAAATCTACAGGGATACCATGGCGAAATGGGTTTCTTTTCTTTATTCGGCAATTTTGATTCTATTTCGGTTGTTTTTCGTTTCAAGTCCTCTTCTTTCGAGTAGTTACTTCTATTGGATCCAATTTCAACTAATTGTTGAAGTTTATCTGACTAACTTTGATGTTGTTTGAGTTCTGCCTTTACACTTATAGTGTCCTTATCAATTAACTCTTGTTTCTTTTCTTCATTCATACCATGAGTATCAGTTTTCATATTTACATCTTTGCTAGACATGATACTATCTTCAGAATAATCCACCAAATTGTTACTTGTAATTTCCATGGCCGATTGATCTAATATAGGCTGACATTTACGGTTTGATTCCTTTATTTTCTCTCTGTGACGTTTTATAGCATCAACTAGAGTTTCACACACGGCTCCCGAGTCTGGTATGTCATTGCAGTCGTATTGAGTTTCTCTGGAATTATTTAGAATTATTTCAATAACACTTTCTTAAAAAAGAAACCAAGTGGTTATACGTATGTAGGTAGATTTCTTTATAACAAAAACAATCACATAATTATAGATTTCATAAAAAAATTAAGTATATAAAAAATCAAAAAAAATATATAATTATAATTATCAGCGAAACAGTGAACTGATGCCATAAGGGTTTATAGTACAGTTTATTTTAAAATATCAATGATTCTTCGAGCTATTTACTATCATAATTGTTGTGTAAACAATATTATTCTTTGTAAAGAACCTCAAATACTTATCTCATAATAAAAAAAACTTGTGAGACAACTTACCGATCAATATATGTATCTGTAAAAAAAGAAAAAAGCAATGTTACATCAACCTGGAATAGATAAATTTATTTTTGTGGTGAAAGAGTTACGTATTCTTTTGAGATACTAAAGACTTTGTTTATAGTGAACGTCTAATGAGACCCATGAAATGACGAGTTAACAACTTATTATTAATTAGGATTATCCATAACAAATACCACCTTTTTTCAACCGAAAAAGATCTCACACATTCGATAATGAAATAGTAGAATAGAGAAGTAGAATAGAGTACATTTTGGATATGTATTATAGCAGGCTTGTAACATTTATGGTTCCATCGACGCTATAGATGAGGTTGGATAAAAAAACCAGAGGACCAGAATATGTGGCGTAAATTTGGGGAGGCTTATATAGATCAGTGAATAGTAATTAACTACGATGGATTTTATGAAATTCAAGAATTGGGATTGTTCACTTCTTTTCAATTTAGCTTTTTAAAAAACCATTTCGAGGAATAGTGTTCCTAATCATTTCTGTCCAGTTACAATTCCAAAAAACGTACGATATTCTTGTATTTTGCGTAAATGCGTTTGACCTTTATTTGACCTTACTAAATCCAATCAGGTGGGCCGTCTGCCTGTTTACCTGATTCAGGTGTAAAAAAAATCTAGCTGTACATTATTTAATTTAAGTTCTATAACATGGATTTTCCCTAAAGACCACTTTAAAAAATTTAACGATAACTGTAGAAAATAATAATGGTTGAACACGAAATTATAAGCCTAGCGAAAAAAAACACTAAAATGATCACGATACGACGTAATGAGTAATGACAGTGACATTTAAATAGTAGCACAAATTACTGTAATTATATATATAGTTAAAACTTACTTTTATTATTTTTGTTTTCTGGGCAAAGAAAGCAATTTAAACTTGTCCCTTATGACGTCATCGGAGAAATAATTTTAAAATCGAATTATAATAAAACTAACGCTTAAAATACAAAAATATTCAAATTAGTATCTTAAAATACCCTATTTTACGTAATAAAAATATAAAATCACAGGGTAATTTTTTGTGAACAATCCCCATTGAATTTTGTTTGCAATACAACTATCACACATTCAATTGGTAGCTTTTCGGTACTGAATACTTGTGATACCAAATTTATTATCAGGAAGATAAAAGATGTATAATTAGACTTCAACCTACTTACCATAAACTTCAAAGACAGACGTTAGGAAATCCTTTTTAATTTTCTTTATCTTGCTATCGATTTTACTGGAAATAATCTGCTTCAAACTGGAATAAAAATATTAAATAACCATTTTATGAGTGAAAAAAGAGTGAATGAGAGAGTGAGAGAGAAATTAATATTACTCAGCAAAATAAACAATTACAAAAATGTTTCCAACATCTTCTTACTAAAATGCTTAACTTTATTTTTATAAAATTGAAGTGACACAACCATGACTTTCAATTAGTATTAGACTGATATTGATAGTACTGAGTAGAAAATATATTAATTTGATATAAACACTTACGCTTTCATGTGAAATAACTTTTCCAAATCAAATTTTGACTTCGGATCTCTCAGTTCGCTGAAAAATGGATTGTAGTAAATTAATACATCAGACTACAATACTGATGTAGGTAAGTGTAATTAGAAGAATAAAATACAAAAAGAAATAAAAAAGAGATTAGAAACTAAAAGAAGTCTGTCTTACTCGTTATAATTTGTTACTTGGAGACAGGTCCCGGAGATATCTTTCAAATGTGTATATTCACAGCTCCCGAACAATAGATGGGTGTAATCACCATCTACCAAATCACCGATTTCATCGTTGTCCGTCATTGTGCCCTCTGAAACAAATTCGTAATACAAATAAACACAGTATAAATTATAATTAATTAATATTACTTACACAGATTTCATGGTAGAAGATAAGACGATCGCCCCGTAAAAAAATAAATAGCTGTCACCCTATCCGACCTTTTATTATTTAAGTATCGATACTGATGCTACTTCAAAAGCACTCTACATTTTATACTGGACGTTGCTGTCAAATTCCTTGCAAAATATTGTGACAAACGATCCCTAATTCAGAGCAATGAACCACAAGAACAATCGAAAAGCATCCTAGAAACTGCTAGGTATATTGTATATTGGTAATCTCGATGTTTATTCAAGAAATTTCTGATTATTCCCCTAAACCGATAGGTATTATCGGAGCTGCATACGCTTAGTCATCGCTGTGGACAACAAACTACCGGCCAGCGCATTTTTTTTTTGGAGCTGATTCAGCTGTATAGCCGCAGATGGCTGTTTCAGCGATACCGGGCTTTGGGGGCTTCCCGACTCCGTGGGAGCGGAGGCGTTCAGCCCGGATGCAGCACGCTTGAGGAGGCACCTCCTGTGAGGTTCGACCTCGGCTCGACCGCTGCGGGGGATTGACTCTATATTGGGAACAAGCCGTAAAAGGCTGAATGAACTAAGCCAACAGGCTGAACTGATTATCTGGGGACTCGTCATCGACTCCGCCGGTGGAGCCGATCCTAGCCTATCATTACTACCGCTTCGCAACGTGTTATAGCTG